>OZ024906.1:96497940-96795958 GCA_964017125.1 Flabesymbios commensalis | reverse complement strand
TCATTTCATTGCCTTTGTCTACAATCAATCAATCAATCAATCAATCAATCAATCAATCAATCAATCAATCAATCAATCAATCAATCAATCAATCAATCAATCAATCGATCGATCGATCGATCGATCGATCGATCGATCAATCAATCAATCAATCAATCAATCAATCAATCAATCAATCAATCAATCAATCAATCAATCAATCAATCAATCAATCAATCAATCAATCAATCAATCAATCAATCAATCAATCAATCAATCAATCAATCAATCAATCAATCAATCAATCGATCGATCGATCGATCGATCGATCGATCAATCAATCAATCAATCAATCAATCAATCAATCAATCAATCAATCAATCAATCAATCAATCAATCAATCAATCAATCAATCAATCAATCAATCAATCAATCAATCAATCAATCAATCAATCAATCAATCAATCAATCAATCAATCAATCAATCAATCAATCAATCAATCAATCAATCAATCAATTAATCAATCAATCAATCAATCAATCAATCAATCAATCAATCAATCAATCAATCAATCAATGAATCAATCAATCAATCAATCAATCAATCAATCAATCAATCAATCAATCAATCAATCAATCAATCAATCAATCAATCAATCAATCAATCAATCAATCAATTAATCAATCAATCAATCAATCAATCTATAAATCAATCGATCAATGTGGGAAAGACAGTTCAGATAGGTCTATAATTATAGCATATAGATAAAGCTCTTGAGGTCGGCAGTTTATTACGTCGTCATCTTCTACACCTGGTAGGCAGGTCGGCAGGCCTGCTCTTCTCTACTAAATTGACTGCCTTCTTCTATATCTGGTAGGCAGGTCTGCAGGCCGGCACTTCTCTGCTAAATTGACTGCCTTCTTCTACACCTGGTAGGCAGGTCGGCAGGCCGGCACTCCTCTGCTAAATTGACTGCCTTCTTCTATATCTGGTAGGCAGGTCAGCAGGCCGGCACTTCTCTGCTAAATTGACTGCCTTCTTCTACACCTGGTGGGCAGGTCGGCAGGCCGGCACTTCTCTTCTTAATTGACTGCCTTCTTCTATATCTGGTAGGCAGGTCTGCAGGCCGGCACTTCTCTGCTAAATTGACTGCCTTCTTCTACACCTGGTAGGCAGGTCGGCAGGCCGGCACTTCTCTGCTAAATTGACTGCCTTCTTCTATATCTGGAAGGCAGGTCGGCAGGCCTGCACTTCTCTACTAAATTGACTGCCTTCTTCTATATCTGGTAGGCAGGTCGGCAGGCCGGCACTTCTCTTCTTAATTGACTGCCTTCTTCTACATCTGGTAGGCAGGTCGGCAGGCCGGCACTTCTCTGCTAAATTGACTGCCTTCTTCTATATCTGGTAGGCAGGTCGGCAGGTCGGCACTTCTCAGCTAAATTGACTGCCTTCTTCTATATCTGGTAAGCAGGTCGGCAGGCCGGCACTTCTCTACTAAATTGACTGCCTTCTTCTATATCCGGTAGGCAGGTCGGCAGGCCGGCTCTTCTCTGCTAAATTGACTGCCTTCTTCTATATCTGGTAGGCAGGTCGGCAGGCCGGCACTTCTCACCTAAATTGACTGCATTTTTCTACACCTAGTATGCAGGTCTGCAGGCCGGCACTTCTCTGCTAAATTGACTGCCTTCTTCTACACCTGGTAGGCAGGTCGGCAGGCCGGCACTTCTCTGCTAAATTGACTGTTTTCTTCTATATCTGGTAGGCAGGTCGGCAGGCCGGCACTTCTCTACTAAATTGACTGCCTTCTTCTATATCTGGTAGGCAGGTCGGCAGGCCGGCACTTCTCTTCTTAATTGACTGCCTTCTTCTACACCTGGTAGGCAGGTCGGCAGGCCGGCACTTCTCTGCTAAATTGACTGATTTCTTCTATATCTGGTAGGCAGGTCGGCAGGCCGGCACTTCTCACCTAAATTGACTGCATTTTTCTACACCTAGTATGCAGGTCGGCAGGCCGGCACTTCTCTGCTAAATTGACTGCCTTCTTCTATATCTGGAAGGCAGGTCGGCAGGCCTGCACTTCTCTACTAAATTGACTGCCTTCTTCTATATCTGGTAGGCAGGTCGGCAGGCCGGCACTTCTCTTCTTAATTGACTGCCTTCTTCTACACCTTGTAGGCAGGTCGGCAGGCCGGCACTTCTCTGCTGAATTGACTGCCTTCTTCTATATCTGGTAGGCAGGTCGGCAGGCCGGCACTTCTCAGCTAAATTGACTGCCTTCTTCTATATCTGGTAGGCAGGTCGGCAGGCCGGCACTTCTCTACTAAATTGACTGCCTTCTTCTATATCTGGTAGGCAGGTCGGCAGGCCGGCTCTTCTCTGCTAAATTGACTGCCTTCTTCTATATCTGGTAGGCAGGTCGGCAGGCCGGCACTTCTCTGCTAAATTGACTGCCTTCTTCTATATCTGGTAGGCAGGTCGGCAGGCCGGCTCTTCTCTTCTTAATTGACTGCCTTCTTCTACACCTGGTAGGCAGGTCGGCAGGCCGGCACTTCTATTCTTAATTGACTGCCATCTTCTACACCTGGTAGGCAGGTCGGCAGGCCGGCACTTCTCTTCTTAATTGACTGCTTCTTCTACACCTGGTAGGCAGGTCGGCACTTCTCTTCTTAATTGAATGCCTTCTTCTACACCTAGTAGGCAGGTCGGCAGGTCGGCACTTCTATTCTCATATCACTGCCTTCTTCTACATCTGGTAGGCAGGTCGGCACTTCTCTTCTCATCTGCCAGCCTTCTTTTAGACGTGGTAGGCAGATCTTGGCTGATAACTGTAGATCTATGTGGGGTGATATGTCATTGTGTTGCATTCTGGGGACCCCATGGCCCGCGTATTTTGACAGTTGACTATACATTTAAAGTTCACCCACCATCTATGAGGCAACATTACACCACTACGTATTGCGTCAACATCGCGAGTTCACTGGCAGATGCACCAACATAAACCCAATCCATTCTCAATCATGAGATGCACTATCATTCTGCTAGCGTAGCTAGTAGCTATGATTAATAACACTGCAGAATGTGTTGTTTAGGAATTAGGCCAAGAGTATTAGGTTTGGTACCTGAACAAATTCATATCAATTTCAGAAAAGTTTAAGAAAACTATCCCCCACAACATACTGAAAGTCCCCAATAATCCACCCTGGGCCTTTTGAGAAATTCAAGATGGCATCCAAGATGACCGCCAATTTCACTATTTTCATATCTTGGTATTAAATCATCATATAAACGTAATCAAAGAGTCTAAACATATGTTTTGGAGGGCGAGGAATTCGATTTTGACAATTTATCAATTACATAAAAAAATATGATTTATTTATCGTTCATAGACGGGTCATAGGATTCACGAATGGCGCTCCCCGTTTTGCCTTCTTTGGCAGATCTTTCCATGGCGCCTATTAATGATGGTGCTTTGCCAGACAGGTGGGATCAGAATTCTGGATTTATCGTTCATGGCGCCTATTAATGATGGTGCTTTGCCAGACAGGTGGGATCAGAATTCTTGAATTGGGGAAATAACTTATCCCGATCTATCCTATCGGAATCAAAGGGTAGGAACCACATAGTAGAGCCTCCTATCGGAATCAAAGGGTAGGGACCACATAGTAGTGCCTCCTATCGGAATCA
This sequence comes from Flabesymbios commensalis, assembly GCA_964017125.1. Taxonomy (NCBI): domain Eukaryota; kingdom Metazoa; phylum Annelida; class Polychaeta; order Terebellida; family Flabelligeridae; genus Flabesymbios; species Flabesymbios commensalis. The sequence continues at coordinate 96,792,294 of OZ024906.1, read as the reverse complement.
AAGGGTAGAGACCACATAGTAGTGCCTCCTATCGGAATCAAAGGGTAGGGACCATATAGTAGTGCCTCCTATCGGAATCAAAGGGTAGGGACCATATAGTAGTGCCTCCTATCGGAATCAAAGGGTAGGGACCACATAGTAGTGCCTCCTATCGGAATCAAAGGTAGGGACCATATAGTAGTCCCTTCTATCGGAATCAAAGGGTAGGGACCACATAGTAGTGCCTCCTATCGGAATCAAAGGGTAGGGACCACATAGTAGTGCCTCCTATCGGAATCAAAGGGTAGGGACCACATAGTAGTGCCTCCTATCGGAATCAAAGGGTAGGGACCACATAGTAGTGCCTTCTTTAGGCTCAATATAGTTTGTCGTAGTGACAGCACTTATGTTAGGATCATGAAGGCGGCTCAACATATCGTCGACTCGGAGCTAAATGATCCTATCTGACACTCGTTAGAGTGGCAGATAGGATCATTTAGCTCTGAGGCGACGATATCTGCCCTTACAATAAATTCATTCCCTTTTTGTATTGAAATTAAATGTCAACCCCAAATTCCGCTATTAAAACGGCCCATCTTTGAATTTTGGTGTTAGCCATCTCATTTTGGAATCATGAGCGCAATGGCTTATGGTCAGTAAGGATCGTGTAATTGGTCCCCCATGGATATGGTCTAAGCTTTTGCAGACAATAGATGATGGCATAGGCTTGTTTCTCTATGGTGCCCATCGCTTCTGAGTGGAATCCAGCTGCTGCGAAACATACTGGATCACTCTCTCCACATTGTCGTCTCCCTCCTGCATAGGCACATGCATCCGTGTACAAGCGGTATGGTTTATTGGTTTGAGGGAAATTTAGAATGAGGTTTGACAGTAAAACATTTTTTAAGCCATCAAATAGGCCTACCCAGTCATATAGTAGGCTTGGTAAGCAGATGTGACCTGAATTTTTTAAAAGAAATGTTATTTTTGTAATGATCGTAGTTGATGGTCATATAAAACATGTATGATAAGAACACAAACTGACGCTGTATTTTTTCCACCTAATTTGCATAAATCCAAGATGGCGGCCATTTGATCCAATTTGGATTCATATTGGTTTAAACATAATTTATTTCACAAAAAGATTACAAACAGCAAATGCCACAAGTTGACATAGTAATTAACACAAAATATATAACTGAGTCAAACATGGAAAAGTATATATGAAAAAATATTATACATTGAGATGATGTCATCATATTACGGCATGTAGTGAGTTCATTTTAACATGTTTGATTCCAATTATGCGCTGTAGTTGCTAATCAACTGCTAATGGTCATAGAAAAGGTTTAATATAAGAAGAAAAGTTTAAGCGTCGCATTCTCATGCTCATTTGCATAAATCCACGATGGCCGCCATCTGACCTATTGGCACCATATTTCATCATTTTTTTGTATGTAATGAGTTCTTTTACACATATTTGGCTCCAATTTTTCTCTGTAGTTGGAATCCAACCTACATACAAAAATGATGAAATATGGTGCCAATAGGGTCAAATGGTGGTCATCTGACTTTTATTCTTATATAAAACGTTCTACATGACCATTCGAATGGTCATGCAGAACGTTTAATATAAGAATAAAAGTTGAATTTACGCATGTTTATCCTCATTTGCATAAATCCTTGATGGCTGCCATTTGGTCTTATTTGGTACAATTTTTACCAAGGTAGTATCTGCTTACTTGTAAAGTAAACATAAACTGCCTTTTGGCTTTCCACGGCAGACTTGTAGCTGCTGGTGACCCTGCTATCAAATCAATCGTATTACCATAAAATATCCGTACAAGATTCAGCCCAGATGTTAGCCTATTCCTCATTTAATATTATGTCATGAATAATACGAGAAGCCCCCCCCCCCCCAATGTTGTATTTTTAATACTATGCATCGATGTACAGCAGCTGATATGACGACCTAATTACTAGGACTCACTAAGAGTTGGTATTGTTATAAAAATATTGATTTACGTTGATTTCATCATAGACATCGAGGGAATGGACAACGGACTTCAAATCTCACGACACTGATTGATGTGTATGAGCTTCCGTCTGCGAGAATTGGCGAGAAAAGGGATAGTTTACTTCCGCTGTAAAGTGTCAACCATGTGCTTTTTGATCGTTTTTTCATGGATATCTAAACATTGTGTTGATCACAATTTTAATCACAGTCAAATTAATTAATAACATCAATATCTTTCAAATCGTAACAAATGTATTCGATAAGTGAATACATTATAATAGTTCCTTCTGCTTCATTATCAAAAGTATTTAAATATTACAACAAGAATAAAACATCCAAGCCCATAAAGTATCCTTCTCCCGTGAAAATATGTGGACATAGATCATAGACGTATACACACCATGTCCAATACACCTATAATTTGACGATGTATTCAATTCAATATGACAATTGTCCAAATTAAGGTCTACTGACATGCTGGCTAACACTACAGTCAAGTTTGAAACAGCTTCACTTTGGCGTCTAATTTAAATTGTAAACCTCAATTGTCATTGTTTTTAATGTATATATTTAGCATAAACATAAAAAGTACATTATTTTGAACAATTAGTTGGTTCAGTAATTTAAATTATAGTGACAAAATAGCCCAAATTACTCGCCTATCGAGCCGATGAAAAACATAAATAGACAGCATGAAAAGTAGACCGGAAATCAGTTATCCCTTTTCCTAGCCGCGCATACGCGCCGTAAGTTCACAACGATCTCGCGCCTGTTGGTTGTCCATATCTAGAGGTCTATGATTTTATGCACAATTTGTTAATATCGCGGCAGAAGACCGAAGCCCGAAGTTGATGCGTTACACTTATCGAATAATTTCAAGGGTTCTTTGTCGTGTATGGTACCGTCGGTGGCACTCTAAACGCCATGCCTTTGAACAGATCGAAACACTGTACATTATACACTATACAGCCAAGATGAAAAGCATTCGGCTGCCGGGATTCGAACCCTGTAGGCCTACATCTAGGTTTTGAAGCCGAAGCGAATGAGCCATCCCCAGCAAACACAAAACATTTTTATGATATTTGTACAATGTTGGGATAACGTCGAAGACGTTGGGCCGACGTTGTACAAATGTTATGCAAATGTTTTGTGTCTGCTGGGTCGGGGCCGGCCCGTATCATTTCACAAAGACGTTTAGTTGCAAACACTGCGTTGACCCTATAACCGCCGGTGCCGCCCATATTCATTTTTACATTTTTTATCAGCACATTACATATCAGCTTTTAAACCTGTTAAAGATAAACAGTGACATTAATCAGCAAGATTTGAAATTTGATGCCCTCCATTTTGTCACATCTGAATAATTTTCACTCACTTAAAGTTGTGGATCGCGTCAGTGAGACACAACTTCAAGTGGGTGAAAATTCAAATTGAATAATTTGGCGGCTGAAGGGCTAATGCATTTTAAATGAGGATATTGATGACAGAAGCAATATTGGATGACTTGTGGTGACACCCAATCTATCCCTAGACACTATAGGCACTATGGTGTTTAGTATACGCAATCTTCTCTATACTACTCTTTTTTTTGGCAAGTAAAACTGGTTGAGTGAAATTAGATAGATCTCTGCCATTTAATTGTGAGAATGGAAATGAATTAAAAGCTTCTTGTTGGAACCCGGTCACAGTATTATCTAGATCTGCTGTCTGTCAAATGTTGTTGGTCCACCGTCTGCAACGTTGGTCCAACATTATACCACCATTGGTTCAATGCGCGGACGATCTATTGCGCAATGAATTAATGCCATTGTTTGATCAATATTTTTTATTTTATAATGACAGATTAACATCTCGTTGGAATAACGAGGGTTTGAAATGTTGTTTGGGATTGAAATGTGAGTCTTCATAGGTGAATTTATCATTTGAATAGGGTTACTTTCACATTTTTCATGAAATTCTTGATCTCAACGTAGGCCTACACTGTCATACGGAATACGGCGTTGTCTATACGGAATACGGCGTTGTCTCATCGGTGTCGGCTCGATCACTGAAGTTAGGCAACGTCGCACCCGGCTCATAATTGGATGGGTGACCGCCTGGGACTGCCAGGTGCCGTATACACTAGGACATCGTGCCGCGATGTCGTGTCGTGTCGTGGGGCTCAGAGAACCAAGTAAATCAGATGGCTCGTCTGACTGACTTTGCGTTGGACGTAAAAGAACCTCAATGGACGTAGGCGCAGTTTTCATCCGGCGAGACCCCAGAAAATCCACAATGTGGAATACTTGGAATGAACATAAGGCTAAGAATTATATCATGAATGATAAGAGGCCTTGCTAAGTTACTCCCGTGGCGCGATAGCACAATATATACAAAACCACAGCTTTTGTTATGCTACCCATCTCTGACACTAACCCATGTGATGGCGTCAAACTCAGACTATGAAGAAAGGGTGTTGTAAGTGTGATTCAAAATGGTGCGACATCATTGTTGAAATCACGCCTTCCACTTCAATGATTACTGGGCCTTTCGTATAGTATATTCACCAGTATCAGGACTCCAGATAACTTTTTAGCTAGAGAGTAATAACCCCCAGATTTTTTTCTATGATTACTTTAAACACCCAACATATTAGGTCAAAGTATAATTTTAATAATTTCATTAAATTCAGGTAACGATATAAGAGTTGCTGCTATGCGGCTGTAGTGGATATTATGAGAAGGGGGTACCAACGTGATGATGACTTTAACCTTTTCACTACCATACATGACGGAAATTTCCGTCGTCATTCGTCAATGAACGTAACCATAAAATGACACAAATTTTCGTCAAATATATACTACATTTATGTATTTTTCGTCATTTGAAGCTGGAAATTGCGTTAGCAATTCCAGCTTTAAATGACGAAAAATAGAACTCCTACACCAGTCTATCTGGATCCTGGCATGCACTCCGGCCTGGAACTCAAAGGGTTAATAATGCAAGGTATGCTTATTGTATAGAAATTAATCTAACTTCCACGACCCCAACCCAGTGCGTTACCCCCGATAATATTCAAATATGTACAAACACTCTAGTTACTCAAAACTGCTGTCCCCAGCTTAAAATGACAGGGCGCAATGGGTCAATTTTATGGCGCAAAAAATCCCCCTTTACCCGTCTATCTGGAGCCCTTAGAATAGCTATTCAATTATCTTGTGAACAACACAACGCAGGGCGATCAATTAGCAGCATTATAGTTATGTTAATAGTTTATTGAAGTAATTGAACAAGATAATTTCAAAGTAAAAATTAAATCTTTTTTCAATATTATAGCTAAAAGTTTTATGAGTTTTCCTTGTGAACAAATCCACATTCCCCTGAACACAAAAACGAATGTGACACATGCCTTGTTACTTCTAGCGTAAATATTAAACGTCATTTATACTTCTCTGATGCTTTTTGAATAAGACATCAACAATCAACAATCCAAAGTAATTTCAAATCAAAATTATATATGTATTATGAACCTGGCTAGATGTATGTATTATTTCGCGAGATCCTTAAATTTACGAATTCGTCCTTTTTACAAAATTCGTGAAAATTAAAACCTTGCTAATATTTCCAGATCCACAGAATATAGGTCGATTCAGCAAATGCAGCATACTTAACTGGAAATTAATTTATCTTCTAATAATGTTGAGAAAAACCCCAGAAACATATCCATTTGAAAATAGTGTTAAAAGTGCGCACTTGTTTCATTCTAGCATTATTCATTAGATAACAAATTAATGGAGGTTAGCATAGCATCATGGGGAGAGTGGGGCACCTTGAACCATTTTTTCTATTTTTACTTAATTTCCCAGATGATCTAAATCTGTCAAAGATACATTCCTACTGTCCTTATTTCTGACCGGTTTTGCCATACTTCTTCTCCAGGAACATGAATCAATCAATCAATCAATCAATCAATCAATCAATCAATCAATCAATCAATCAATCAATCAATCAATCAATCAATCAATCAATCAATCAATCAATCAATCAATCAAACAACCAAATCAAATCAAATCAAATCAAATCAAATCAAATCAAATCAAATCAAATCAAATCAAATCAAATCAATCAATCAATCAATCAATCAATCAATCAATCAATCAATCAATCAATCAATCAATCAATCAATCAATCAATCAATCAATCAATCAATCAATCAATCAATCAATCAATCAATCAATCAATCAATCAATCAATCAATCAATCAATCAATCAATCAATCAATCAATCAATCAATCAATCAATCAATCAATCAATCAATCAATCAATCAATCAATCAATCAATCAATCAATCAATCAATCAATCAATCAATCAATCAATCAATCAATCAATCAATCAATCAATCAATCAATCAATCAATCAATCAATCAGTTAATTGGTTGATCAGGCAATCTATAATATATTTATATCCATAATTTTGGGTTACATATTTAATATTTAGAATGAAAACGGGGAACTATAGTTAAAAAGAATCATATCTTTGTGATATATTGAAAGCAGTTTTTTGGAGGTTGCCATGGAGACTTTATCATAACTTGATAAGTAGCTCACATTGTCATCTCCATACGAATGCAACTTTAACAGATCTAAATCATCTGGGAAATTAAGTTTTTTTTTCAAAATCGGGAAATCTGTGGAGAAAGTTTCCAGTTTTGCTACAAAGTCGTACTTATAATGGCATGGGTGGCAGTGGTGGTAATAAGTAAGCCAATGTCGATCATAAAGGCGAGGATTTTTTGACGCTATATAATCCAGAAACTCTGAGAACTCTATCAGACGAGACGGGTCTTCATGGGGACATGGCTTGGTATTATTACACCGGGAGAAAGCTCTGATATGAGGTCCAAACTTCTTTTGATATTTCGGAGTATTTATCATTTTATCTCTCCATGCGGACACCAGGCGATCCAACGGGTGCCTGATAATGATATAACGAAAATAATTCTTCAAGCGATATTCTGCATCTTCGACGCTCATCTGTGCAGATACACAAGCCCATTACTTTGTAAATAATCAAATTCATGCACGTTCAGATCTACTCGACCTTTCTTTCCATGAGAACGAACCAGCATATTTTTCCACATCGTCGAAGCAATTTTACTAATTGGGCAATACAGTGATTTTCTGCTGTCGTCTGCGATAAAGAATCTATAATGGCTGTGGTTGCTGTACTCAAGTTCTGTAAAGTTATGATCCCGGCATAAATCATGCAGCTGTGCCGCTCTCATCTCCCCGATTGTCAAAATGGACACATCTGAAAATCCAATTATTTGTAACTATAATTTATAATTTCAGTATCAATTAACCTAATGGGGTATTGGGGACTGCTCACTTTTTGTAGATTAATCTGTTCAATCATGCAAACGGACCCTTGAAACAGAGATCACGTTCGCTTTCCAATGGTGTTTCATTGTCAACCGGGTAATGTATTTGGAGGTCATGTCTAGGCCTACACACAGGAAACTCTACTTGCACCACTTAACATGCTTAACCTTTTCACTACCATACATGACGGAAATTTCCGTCGTCATTCGTCAATGAACGTAACCATAAAATGACACAAATTTTCGTCAAATATATACTACATTTATGTATTTTTCGTCATTTGAAGCTGGAAATTGCGTTAGCAATTCCAGCTTCAAATGACGAAAAATAGAACTCCTACACCAGTATAGCTGGATCCTGGCATGCACCCCGGCCTGGAAGTCAAAGGGTTAAGTATAAATATATAGATTACTAACTGTTTTTGAAGGGTGGCGCCATATCGTCTACATTCCCGGCATTCCCTGTTATCCAGACATATTGAAAGAGATAGATGAGGCCACACAGGACCAGCGCTGAGACCACCAAATGACCACGAGATAGCCCGTATTTTTGCATCTTGTCACCAGTACTGTAATAATGTTATCTGAAATATAAAACAATTTAACAATGCAATACAATTGAACACGATTTCACAGTGAGATACAAAAAACTTATAAAAAATACCTGCAAAATGTGACCAATTTTTTTTGTTCTGAATACTGCACCCTTGGAACTCATAAAAAGGTAGGGACGTGCCGAATAAAAGCAACGCATGTTTTCTAGACATACCTCACGATTGTATTTATCTCTTATCTATTTTATTTAACTATTTTATTTATATCGCATTCCCGCGCATAAACTTGTCTGCACTTATATGCGAAAATTGCATGTTTTATATATTTATTTATTTATTTATTTGCAGTATTTAAAAACATACGCACAAATCCATGACAGCTGATCAGATTCAGATTCTTTCATTTGTCATATATTTTTGTACATAATAAAATATATAGCATAATTCTAGCTGAAGAAAATCATTAAAAAAATATATATATGACAGGAGACCTTCACTAAGATCCAAGGATCACTAGCGTGAAGGCCACCTAAATATAATCATGTTAATCATGTTAATCATCCTGAAATTAGTACAGATTTTGCTTTATCATGTTTATATCAATTAGTTACTTTTAATAAATACATTACTAGGGAAAACTGACTGCTACATTCTGTCACAGAGAATTTTGTTATCATAATATAATATAATATGCACCCATACACATGCATGGGCAGCCATGTATTAGTGTACATACATGTATTAGTGTATACATAATCAAATACACGCCGGCTCACACATACACATATAAATCATCCCGACCCTCAGAGCTAGAAGGTGCCGATGTGCCACCTTACAAAAGTGGCAGTTCTGCACCCTCCAGCCCCAAGGGGGCGATCCATACACACACATATATATATATAAACATGCACATACATACATTATATATACACGAATGTACACCCACATACACATAATCACATGTACATACACGCGTACATATAACACAATAATTATTTCAAGTATTTAAACAAACATAACATCCAGGTATGTGGCACTAAACTACATAGCTGTCAATGAAAAAAACGTTTGCAATATAATATCAGACTTGGCAGGCTATGTGTATACAATTTACTTTTAATATTAGGTGGACAATTATTCATGGTTGAAGCTATACTATATTGAACACAATTTTTAGCGAAATCATGACTAACTCTGATCTTGCTTAAATCACAATTTCTGGTTCCATAACGATGAACATTTTCTTGAAACATTCATGATTGAAAATAAAAAGGCAAAATTCTTTTGATATACTTAAAATATAATTTCATTTTATTTATTGTAAATATATCTTCTATTTTAAGAATACTAATAACTTTGAACAGTGGATCGTTATGTGCAAACAATTGCTACCAGTAATTGCTCTTAAACATGTTTTTTAAGAAGCATAATTCTACCTGACTGGTATCCCCATGCTTAAATGCAATAATTTATATGAGGTAATATTAGTGTATTATAAAGCATTACCAAAATATCAAAAGGGATGACATGTCTTATCCTTTTCATGATACCAATAGTTCTAGAAATTTTAATACTTATACAATCAATATGATTTTCCCATTTGAAATTTTTATTAATGTTTAATCCAAGAAATGAAAAGTTATCAACAACTTCTATGATGTTTTCATCAATCGTGAGTTCTGGAATTGCTACTGTTCTTTGTGGTTGTCGAAATACCATACATTTCGATTTGTTCACATTTATAGACAATTTATTTAACTTTAACCATAATGATAGTTTTTTTAATTCACCATTTATTATATTTTTATCATACACATCTAAATCAACAATTAGTGTTGTATCATCAGCAAATAAAATAAAGAATAATCTATCACTGCATTTTACAAAATCATTTACATATATTAGAAATAACAGCGGACCTAGTATTGATCCCTGTGGAACACCAGTTTTTATTCCCAGCAAATTAGAATCTGTATCTTCAAGTGAGACATATTGTTGCCTATGAGTCAAATAATTTTTAAGTAATTTATTGGAAAGACCTTTGACCCCATAGAACTCCGACTTAGTTAGTAAAATACTATGATCTATGGTGTCAAAGGCCTTTGACAAATCTACAAAAATCCCTACAGAGATATGGCCATGGTCCATAGAGTGAATTATTTTATCTATAAATTCTAGTGCAGCCAGTTCTGTAGAATGATTTTTCCAAAATTTATATTGACTTTTATATAACAATTTATAGCGATCAAAGTATTAATTGGTTAAAAATTACTCTTTCAAAAATCTTAGAGACTGAAGATAACAAAGAAATCGGCCTGTAATTTGTAAAAAGTTCATCATCTCCTTTTTATACAGTGGAACTACCTTCGCAATTTTTAGGTTATCCGGAGAAATCCCGGTATTTAACATTTGATTAATTATTAAAGTTAGTGGTTTCGATATAATTGGCATAATAGTTTTTAATAAAGTATTCGATATACCATCTCTTCCACTACTCATCTTTGAATTCAGTTTTAATATATTAATGTTAATATCATCTTCAGTGACCGACGTAAAATTAAATGAAGTCTCACATGGTGATGTGAGATAATCTTTATATGATTTGTTTGGTGGAGTAGCTATATTTTCAATACATTTTGTTCCAATATTTACAAAGAAAATGTTAAATTGATTCGCAATTTCAAACCTATCAGTAAGAAGTTGAGCGTTCAATTTAAACTTTTCGGGAAATGTTTTTTTTTGTTTTATTTAAGATATTATTTATATTTTGACATGCAGTTTTCATATCACCTTTAATATTCCTGAAGCATTTAGCATAATAATTCTTTTTTGCACTTCTGATACTTTGTCTGAGAATTTTATTATAGTTTCTTAAGTTCGTTTTATAAGTAGTTATCATTGGATCTAGTGGGGATGTAGATCGAATTTGTCTGAATAAATTGTTCCTAAATTTTAGTGATTTCATCATACCTCTTGTAATCTATTCCGATTTTTTATGCTAATATTTATTAAATTTTACTGTTTTTTGTGGAAAGTATTTATTCTTTACAGTTTGTATAATATTATTTAATTCATTATAATTGTCAATAGGATTAGCTAATAGGGATCTAAATCTAGATTTTGTTGCAAATTTACTGATAGCAAGTCATTCTTAAATGCCAATATATTTTCCTGAGTCTGTTTACATATATTAATTGACCGAGGTGGTTTCATATAGCGAGATTTCAAGTCCAAACATGTAAAATATGGTTGACGGTCAGAAAACTTACGATTCATTATACCAGAAGTAGTGTTTGAAGATCATGCAGATATTTTATATAAAAAATTATCAATTAGTGTGCCATGTGAATCAGAAAATCTGGTAGGGAATGTAATGAGTGGTATGAAACCTTGAGAAGTAACAGATGTAAAATTATTTCCAACCTTTTCTCTATTGTGTACATCCAAAAGATTTATATTAAAATCACCGGCGATTAAAATCTCAGGTCCTAAATTTTCTAAATAGTCTAAAGCACCAGTGAACTCTCGATTAAATATATCATAATCATTAATACTATTCCGGGGAGGTCTGTATATATTACCTAGAATATTTTTTTTGCTAATGTACCTCCCGATATTTCTATTAATTGGCTTTCCCATATATTTGAATGTTCGGGAAAGTTTAAAACCTTATAGGAATAATCATCTTTTAAATAAATCATAAGTCCGCCCTTTAAACTGCTTGTTTTTATATGAGAAATACACATGTAACCATCAATACAATAAAATAAAGGGTCATAAAGTTTCGCCAAGCCAACTTTCTTGAATACAAATAACGTCAAATTTAAAATCATAATCGAGTAACTCTTCTGAAAATATTTTCAATTCGTCGTATTTTGATCTGATACTTGCTATATTTGTGCTCATAATAGAAAACACATTATTGCTATTTTTTAGAAACGATTTAAAAGCTTCATCATCTAAATAAGGAGAATGACGAATCGTCATGAGATTTACCATGTTTACATTATCATCAGAATTATCTTCTGAATGCGGGATATGAGTTAACGAATTTATGGGAATACCTCCTATATTCCCTAATAGGTCTAAACTAATATCTCCAGCCATAATTAAAATCGAGTATATAATAACCAATCTCTAAACTGTATCTCTGTACCATCATTAAAGTATAAAAAATGGTATTTTTAACAACTAGGATGATTACGTATTGCGAATTATACATTGTTATCTGTCTGAAAATATAACAAATAAAAAAGAAATAAATGTCGTGAACGACAATCAAGCGGCTGACACAATATGGACTCCAACAACCCAGTTCAATGTTGGAAAAAGGTTATTGATAGAAAACGTTTATAATAAAATAAACATATATATTCAAAGTCGCCCATCATTGAAGGGGTTACGAGAGTGTGAACGAATTAGAATGAACAGCAATATCAACTACCATGTTTGTTTGTAGTAAAACAGCATTTAAGAGGTTACGAAAGTGTACAAACACGACACGCTGAAACAACGATGTTTCAATGCTGGCCCAACGTCTGTGACGCTGGCCCAACATTAAAACACCACTGCCTCAACGTGCCTGCTGTAGCTCAATGTTATAAATAATGTAATAGTTTTTTATGTCTCTCCAAACATTCATATATTCAGAATCACATGTAAAAAATCACCATAAATTCATTTTGGGATTTTTTAAAAGCCTTTGCAGATAAGGACTATTTTCATATTTTATGCTATTTTGGGACACATATGGGCCTAAGTGGCTGAATTTCACCGCCTATAGTCCTAGCTAAGACTTAAATATAAAAATGACCTAACCTTGTTTTGTTACATATACAATGTTTCTGATATTTCTTATATATCAAGTCAAGGTCAATTTAATTTTTCAACAAATGAAGCTAGGAAAAAGTGTATGCCATCGTTTCATGTGATTTTGACTGAGCAATCCATTTTTATATAATTTCATGACTCAAGGTCATCTTCAAAGGCAAAAGGTTAATTTGAAGGCCAAATAAGCGAAAGGTCAAATCCAAGATCAAAAATGTAAAACACATTATTTTTGAGGAAAAATGATTTCCACTGAATAATCCATTTCTGGTACGGTTTTGGTGATTAAAAGTCATCTTTAGGATCAAAAGGTCAGCTTTAAAGTCAAGTGAAGGAACGTATGATTTTTCAACAAATAATACTAGGAACATGTGTAAATACTTCCTTTTCATGGAATTATGACTTTAAAATCCACTTTTTCTATTATTTTGTTGATTTGAGGTTCACCTCCAAATCAATAGGTCAATTTCAAAGTCAAATAAGATTTGTAACAAATTTGATCTAATGAATGAATGACCGCGATAGGGGGTAAAGTATTATTGATGGATTCTGTGTACAGCCGACATGATGCGTTGATCCGATGCGTTCATCCAATGTTGTTTTAATGTTGGGCATGCATCGTAGACAGTGGGCCAACGTGAAAATATCATTGGTATTGGTTCACCCGATATATCACGATATTGCCATAGTTGTGTGACTTAAAGCAATATTCACTCAATCACTCACGAAATCAATCTAAACTAGCTTTGAACTACTTTTTGGGTTCTATTGGTCAGAAAATTTTGAATCCAATTAAGAGTTGTTCCCCAAATTCCATAGTGGTCAAATTTGTGCAAGAGGCGTTGGTGGGGGGCAACGTCAAAGGCCTTAATAAAACAATATCTGTTTGTGTCTTGCTTTCAAAATTTTGAATAAATTAATCAGTTGTAATCAAAAGCTGGCTTTCGCATGAGTGTTTTGATCGAAAGCCATGCTGTACAGGTGTTAAAATTTTGTTTTCCGAAAAATGGGACATAATTTGTTTACAAATGATGTGTTCGAGTAATTTGGCACAAACTATGGAGCTGTATTCGGGTCAAAACTGTCAGGAAGTCATTCGACGCAAACTCTCGTTCTGATTTAATGACATACTTTTTAATTGACGCATTTGTAATGTTGGCATTGTTGCTTATCTCATCTTAATCGACACACTTGTGGTCTTCTTTAGTTGCATAAGTTAATTGAGCCGTAATCTCATTTTAGTTGACATGCCTGCAGTCTTCTTTACGGCTATGCAAGTTAATTGAACGCGTCCCGTTCTTCTTGACTGTCTGACGTTCAACTGTGATTTGATTACCCGACCAATTTTATAGCTTTATATAATTTTTTATAGTATCTATATTAATTAAAAAGATGTAGGCCCTACAATTTTGAATTTTTCAAGTTTTTCTGAAAAAGTGAGAAAAAAACATGACTTTATAGAGACGTCATATATTTTATTTTACATGCTCTAAAAAGTGTTGACCTGTATCTTGTATGAGTTGATACCAATGTGGTGGTGGGCGAAAATAGATATTAGTCTAATTAAGCTTGAGAGATGCACTACTACTATATCTGTTTAGTCTACGTTTAATATATTACGAATAATAATCAATATTGTTATTCATGCCATTTATATTACCCATAACATATATTTACGGCTATCTGATTTAGTGATTATCTCCTGGTTTATACCCAACTGTCGATAATAGGGGATTTTAAATGTTAAAAGTCCATTGAAAGCACGTCATTCAGTGAAAATGGGACGAAAAGACGGTGGGGGTGGGTATAATCCATGAGATGGCCTATTTTACAACAATATTAGAAACAGTGATCAATGTATGTAATAACTGAAGAATGGCATCAATAAATAAACATTAATATACATCATTTTGTTGTTGAGCATTATTCACCATGTTGACAGACCATAATTCTCCTCCACTCTCCAGATGGCGCTGTTGCCGGTGAGGAACAAGTGTAAACCACGTATCGAACCCCACAATTATTATTGCCAGAATGTGACCTTGGGACAGATCACATTAAGGCCAAGTTATCTCCACGTGTTTTATGTAGAGCTGTAAACACTGCGCTAAATTGGATGCGCGTTCGTTCTGAGTCGGCTAAAACACAGATTACTCAACTAACATGATTCCCCGTAAACAGCAATGCCAATCACAGTTGAACGTTAGACAGTCAAGAAGAACGGGACGCGTTCAATTAACTTGTATAGCCGTAAAGCAGACTACAGGCATGTCAATTAAAATGAGATTACGGCTCAATTAACTTATGCAACTAAAGAAGTCCACAAGTGTGTCGATTAAGATGAGGTACGCAACATTACAAATGCGTCAATTAAAACGTATGTCATTAAAGAAGAACGAGAGTTGCAGAATTAAAATGAGATTGCTGTTCAATTTACTTATGTAACTGTAAAGAAGACCACAATCGTGTCGGTTAAGATGAGATAAGCAACAATGCCAACATTACAAATGCGTCAATTAAAACGTATGTCATTAAATCAGAACGAGAATTTGCGTCGAATGACTTCCTGACAGTTTTGACCCGAATACAGCTCCATAACAAACACATGTGAGGGATATCGGCCTGTAGTTTGCCGGAGAGTGCCGATCCCCTTTTTTGAAGACAGGGGCAACATTAGCCTCTACCCAGTCATCTGGTAATTTGCCCGTCTGTAGAGATTTGTCGAAAATAATTTTAAGAAAGGGAGATATTTTGTTGGCAGCATTCTTCAGAATCAAGTTCGGGAGCTCGTCCGGTCCAGATGCCTTTCCGCCGTTTAAACCCTCAAGTAATTTCGAATTTAGGCATTTCAGTATTCGGTGGTCCTGTTAATTTAGGTATATTCGTGGTGTCTTCCGAGGTAAAAACTGAGCAAAATTGGTTGTTTAGTATTTCGGCCTTACGTCTGCTATCTGAATGCAGCTGGCCGTTTTCCTTCAAGGGAGAGACACCATTACCATCCTGACGTTTAGATTTATTATAACGCCAGAGTGGTTTTGAATTTTTTTGTTCTAAAGATTCAGAAAGTTTGTTTTTTCAAAAAAGACCACCTGGCGGACCTGATGGCACGCTGGGTCTGCCGTTTTCATAATTTATATTTTGCCCAAAGGTCAGCTTTATTCGTACGCTTGGCTTTGCTATATAAAGATGTTTTTTCCGAATAGATGCAAGGAGTGATTTGGATAGCCAAGGTAGATTTTCCCGAGGGGAAGTCATTTAAGTTGGTATAAATTTGTTCAGGCATTGATTTAGGATGGATTTAAGTTTCAACCAATTTTCTCATTAACAGAACGGCTGGGACTGTTTTCTGAAAAGGAGGTCCAGCAGCTCCTAATTTGTTGCCTGATAGCTTCCCAATTAGCCTTTTTGAACTGACGCACTGGGCGGGATTTTATACGAGGGTAGGGTGGGTCAATATCCAGTTCGGTCACAACAGCACAGTGATCCGAGATTCCAGGTACACTATGAAAAGATTTTATCAAACCGGGTTTATTTGTGATTAGGAGGTCCAAAATATTTTCTTCTCTAGTTGGTTCTCAATGAATTTGGGCCAAGGCATGTGTATCTAGGTTTGACAAAAGCAGCTCGCATTGTGATTTTTTTGCTGCCTTAGGATTTACTACTCCATTGTCCCAGTCAATACCAGGCAGGTTTAAATCACCTCCCAGGATAATGGTCCGATTTGAATTTTTTGGCATGAGGTCTAAAGATTTCACAAGTTCTTCTGAAGTACTAATTTTGGAGTCAGGAGGTCTATAAAAACACCCGAGGGTTAAAGATTTTGATGCCGATATCTGAACTTTAACCCACAAAATTTCACAGTTGGTTTCTAAATCAGGGAGGAGGGTCATGTCATAATGTTTTCTGACAGCAATAAAGACTCCTCCTCCTCGGGCTTTCGAATTCCGATCTTTACGCAAAACTTGGTATTCAGGAGGGAAAATTTCACTGGTAGTGGTATCCTCGTCAAGCCAAGATTCAGTGCCGAGGATACAATCAGGTTGGTAATAATTTAGAGATGCTAAAAAATTTGCTACTTTCCCCTTTAGGCTTCTGCAATTTATTAATAAAGTACGCCAGTTTCTTTTATGGTTTTTAGGCCTAAAGGGGGGAATCGGACTACTGTGCTGTGTGGGAGCGAAATCTGAATTCGGTGAATTGACGTTCTCAGAGCCACTAAAATTTAGATTGTCAAAATTATTTGTGGTTTCAATTTTAAGCGAATGGAATAAATTTCGATCAAAATTTGGATGATTGCATCGACAGCCTATCCACGAGACGTTTGTTGTGAAATATGCCAGGAAGGTGAAAGATCCCATGTCGACGCAATCTTTGTGAAACCACTTATCACAACTATCACAGCAAATTCCACGCTGCTCCCATGTGACCGGGTCTTGGCAATAGCCGCATGGGAAGATCGATGACGATCATGATGATAGTGAAAACAACATGAGACACCAACCCAAAAGGTAGATCAACGCTGGTCCAGCGTCACAAACGCCAAAACAACATAAGACACCGACCCAGTGGCGGATACAAGGGGGGGAGGGGGTTAGGGGGTTTAACTCCCTCACCCCCTCAAAAAAAATCATCATCTTATTTAGGGGTTTCCTTATGATTTGGTGATATACTGAGTGAGAAACAGTGCCCAATATGCCTTAGATTGCATGAGAAAGCCTTTGCATGTTTGGAAATCAAAAATTTCCCCGGGGTCGGGCCCCTCGACTCGCTTACAGTTGAATATCAGAATATCACCCTCAGTGAATAGCTAGATCCACCCCTGCGACCCAATGGTAGATCAAAGATAGGCCAGTGTCACAGACCCCAAAACAACATGAGACACCGACCCAATGGTAGATCAATGCCGGGCCAGCGTCACAAACACCAAAACAACATGATACACTAGCCCAATGATAGATCAAAGCTGGGTCAGCGTCACAAACGCCAAAACAACATGAGGCAGCGATCCAATGGTAGATCAATGCTCGGTCAGCGTCAAAAACGCCAAAACAACATGAGACACCAACCCAATGGTAGATCAAAGCTGGGCCAGCGTCACAAACGCCAAAACAACATGATACACTAGCCCAATGGTGGATCAATGCTGGGCCAGCATCACAAACGCCAAAACAAAATGAGACACCGACCCAATGGTAGACAAACGCTGGGTCAGCGTAACAAACGCCAAAACAACATGAGACACCAACCCAATGGTAGATCAAAGCTGGGCCAGCGTCACAAACGCCAAAACAACATGATACACTAGCCCAATGGTGGATCAATGCTGGGTCAGCGTAACAAACGCCAAAACAACATGAGACACCGACCCAATGGTAGATCAAAGCTGGGTCAGCGTCACAAACGCCAAAACAACATGAGACACCGAACCAATGATAGATCAATGCTGGGCCAGCGTCACAAACGCCAAAACAACATGAGACACCGAACCAATGATAGACCAATGCTGGGTCAGCGTCACAAACGCCAAAACAACATGAGACACCAACCCAATGGTAGATCAATGCTGTGTCAGCGTCACAAACGCCAAAACAACATGAGACACCGAACCAATGATAGACCAATGCTGGGCCAGCGTCACAAACGCCAAAACAACATGATACACCAACCCAATGATAGACCAATGCTGGGCCAGCGTCACAAACGCCAAAACAACATGAGACACCGACCCAATGGTAGATCAAAGCTGTGTCAGCGTCACAAACGCCAAAACAACATGAGACACCGAACCAATGATAGACCAATGCTGGGCCAGCGTCACAAACGCCAAAACAACATGAGACACCAACCCAATGGTAGACCAACGCTGTGTCAGCGTCACAAACGCTAAAACAGCATGAGACACCAACCCAATGGTAGATCAAAGCTGGGCCAGCGTCACAAACGCCAAAACAACATGATACACTAGCCCAATGGTGGATCAATGCTGGGCCAGCATCACAAACGTTAAAACAACATGAGACACCGACCCAATGGTAGATCAAAGCTGGGTCAGCGTCACAAACGCCAAAACAACATGAGACACCGACCCAATGGTAGATCAAAGCTGTGTCAGCGTCACAAACGCCAAAACAACATGAGACACCGAACCAATGATAGACCAATGCTGGGCCAGCGTCACAAACGCCAAAACAACATGAGACACCAACCCAATGGTAGACCAACGCTGTGTCAGCGTCACAAACGCTAAAAGAGCATGAGACACCAACCCAATGGTAGATCAAAGCTGGGCCAGCGTCACAAACGCCAAAACAACATGATACACTAGCCCAATGGTGGATCAATGCTGGGCCAGCATCACAAACGTTAAAACAACATGAGACACCGACCCAATGGTAGATCAAAGCTGGGTCAGCGTCACAAACGCTAAAAGAGCATGAGACACCAACCCAATGGTAGACCAACGCTGTGTCAGCGTCACAAACGCTAAAAGAGCATGAGACACCAACCCAATGGTAGATCAAAGCTGGGTCAGCGTCACAAACGCCAAAACAACATGAGACACCGAACCAATGATAGACCAATGCTGGGCCAGCGTCACAAACGCCAAAACAACATGAGACACCAACCCAATGGTAGATCAATGCTTTATCAGCGTCACAAACGCCAAAACAACATGAGACACCGAACCAATGGTAGACCAACGCTGTGTCAGCGTCACAAACGCTAAAACAGCATGAGACACCAACCCAATGGTAGATCAAAGCTCAGCCAGCGTCACAAACGCTAAAACAACATGAGACACCAACCCAATGGTAGATCAAAGCTGGGTCAGCGTCACAAACGCCAAAACAACATGAGACACCAACCCAATGATAGATCAATGCTGGGCCAGCGTCACATACGCTAAAACAACATGTAGTCTATAGAATAAGTCAATGTAGTGTGCACTTTGTGAAGAAATCATGCAATTTGGCACAGATGACCTCTAATATTCCCTTTTCGAATTCTGATATAGGGCAGTGGAATTTGACCTCGTTTTGACCTTCTAATTTGCATATTTCTAAAATGGCCGCCATCTGATAGGGGTAATTGGAGTAGAAATGTCAAAATCGTGACCTGCAAATAGGCTCAAATTGAAGGTAATGATATGCTGATCACAAATTTCAATATATCATTTTTGTTATACATCATTTTCTGAACCTAATTTGCATATTTCCAAAATAGCCACCAATCACAAGGTGAAAACAGTAAAAAGGTCAAAAGCGCAATAGAGACCTACAAATGGACTCAAATTAAAAGTAATAATGAGCTGATTTCAAATTTCAAAAAATATTATTGTTTAACATATTTGTCTTAACATAATTTGCAATTTTCAAAATGGCCGCCAATCGCCGGGAAGCAGGAAAAACGTTAAAATTGAGACTGAGAACTGTAAATAGGCTAAAACGAATTGGCCCCCATTTGTGTAAGGTCAAACAATGAATATAATTTCAACAGAATATAATGATTCATGATCTTGGTTTCTACCATAGGGTTTCCATGTATACCCGAGATGGTGTGGTTAGAAAGTACATTAGACATTGAATTATCAATAATATCAAATATGGCCGCTATCTATTCAAGGTCAAACAATAAATTGATATCATATTTTACAGAATAAAAGCAAATTCACGATTTTGGTATCTACCATAGGGTTTTAGGGTAAGGCCGACCTAGTGGTGTAACCAGAAGGTACTTAAGACAATGCATTGTTGGTAAAATATAAGATGGCCGCTTTTTCTCCAAGGTTAAAAAAATAATTGGATATCATTTTCGACAAACAAACAATTGCAAAGTATGTTAAAAGACCAAAGATTGTCACAAAGAGTGCAGCCAATACATGTAATAATGCCTACCGAAAATGCTATTTTTTAATTAAAGTAATACTAAATTTTAGAACGATGTTAACGCGTACCATCCATTTTCTGTACCAAGCAAATGTCACAATATCTGTTACCATCTAGATTATATTATATGCAGGAAAATATCTACTTTGACATGTATATAGATTCAGTGAAACGATAATACGCCATTGCCCTTTAACTCTTCTCCATCGCCCTTTAACACATCTTTGCTGGCATTTAGCGCTACTCTGTCGTTTCTCCATCGCCCTTTAATGCCTTCCTATTGCCCATTAATGCCTCTACATCATCTATTAACGCCTAAGATTGACCTTTAACGCCTGTCAGTTGCCCTTGAACGTCTCTCTGCCACCCTTTAGCGCCTCTTCATTGCCCTTTAGCCCCTAGCTCGTCACCCTTTAACGCATTTTCATTGCTACTTAATGCTCTTTTTAAAGCCTCACGGTCACCATTTAACGCCTCCCCATTGCCCTTTAATGCCTCCCTATCGCTTTTTAACGCAGCTTCCATCACACTTTATGGACTCTTCGTGATCATTTAACGACCTTCAACGCATCCCCATCGTCCTTTGATGCCTTCACATGGCCATTTCGTGGGTTGGCTAACAGAAGGCACTAACCCACATTTTGGACAAAATTCAGATTTTTTCAGAAATGGATAGCAAATATATTTATAATCACATTCAAATAACATTTATGACAATCACTAAATAAAATTTGTGCTAAAATTGTGTATTTAATGAATATGTTTTTGTGCAAAAATACGTTTTTGTTTCAGATGTTTAAAAACAAATAATGTTTTGGTATCTGACAAAAATGTAAAGCTTCAAACTCATTAAGTGATGACATACCACAATTAGGTGTGGAATATTTGTAGAGTGCAATACGAGGGAAATAGTGGCAATTAAAAAGACACAACATGGCTTGATGATAGAGTATCAAACAAATGGCAATTAAAAAGACCCATTTATTATTGCCATCAGGCGAAGCTGTTCATGATAACATCAGCAAAGCAAGTGCCCTCAACAATTTCTTTGTTTCGCATTCCACAGTGGACGACTCGCACACAACACTGCCTGCTGCTCAATTTATCACAGAAGGTCGTTTAACATCAATACGCCTCAGTGAGAAAGAAGTGCAAGATATTCTGATTACCCTTAAGCCATCAAAAGCACCTGGCCCTGACGGAATTAGTCCCCACGTTTAAAAGCTGACTGCCAAAACAATATCAAAACCTCTAACTAATAGTTTTAATTTATCCCTCCAGCGCGGATTTTTTTCCCGATATTTGGCAACAGGCAAATGTCATCCCAATTTTTAAAAAGGGCGATAAGAGTTCCCCTAATAATTACCGTCCCGTGTCTTTATTAGGTTCTGTAGGCAAAGTAATGGAGAAGTGTATTTTTAAGCACATGGGCAAAGCCCGCCACTTCAAGACTTTTCCACCAGCTAATATAAAAAATTAACTTCTCACTAGACCTCTTTTTACAACTTTATTTTAAAATATAAAAAATATTTTTTCTTGTCCTAAAAAATTGAGATACCAAGTATAAAACATCAATTTTATTCATTTTTTTAATGAACAATTAAAATCATCAAAAAACACACACAGAATACGTTACACTTTTTCATAGTTTAAACATTTACCAAAATATCTGATATGTATTGGGCATTTTTGTACAAATAAAAACAAAAACATGCACAATTAAATATTATAATGTAATTTCAATGTTCCTAAGTGTCAATGGACTTTAGACATTGCAGTATACGAGATATAAAGGTTTTTCAAAGTAGTAGTGTATTTTTATTTTATTTTTTTCCTGATAAGAACAGTAGTGTGTACATGTGCAATACCCTTTAAATATTGTTTTCAATAAACCTAGGCAATACAATCAATTATGCGTGTCATTGTCACCAGAATTATCGTATCTACTATTTCACTATACTACACCAGGCACAAAATTATTATCAGAATTAAAAGTAACGTATTCTTTATTTGTGTGTATAATGGACGTTATTACACACTGCCACATTGAATAATCGAGGTGTTTTTTGTCTAAGCACATTTTTGATTATTTCAATAACGATATATACTAAGTTTCTGTCATTTCGTGCCTGTTAATTAATATTTCCAATAAAAATGCAAAATACGTTACCAAAATACGTTACATAACTAACATAATTCATGTTATGATAAAGTAATGATACTAAATGTCACTATATCCAGTAAATAGTTGTATCATGCAAAGTGTGAGTGTTTTGTACTTTTGTTACGAAACAGAATGCACTATTACAACATTGTTTAGTGAAGAGCAAAATACGTTACCAAAATACGTTACCAAAATACGTTACAAAATGTAACGTATTTTGTGTAACGTATTCTGGATTTTTTTACTTTTTGCACAATTGTAAAGCTGGGTTCAGTGGCCAGGCTAAATTTTTACTTGCTGCGTGGAGACATACCTAGTGAGTAACTAAAGGGCCATTTGTTGTTAAGTGTGCATATCACTATATCTTCAGAGTCCATGTAACGTATTCTGTTTTCTTAAAAAATAAATAGCGTCTGCTTGTTTCTATTGATTATAGCAAGAGTAGTACTGTTAGTATCACATAATTTTTTTATGTCTTTTTATATACATACCTTAGATTACATATTCATCACACAGCAAGGAATTTTAGTTGATCTTAGAATTTTTGGCAGATAAAAACAACTAACTAACTCAAATGTAACGTATTCTGTTATTTTGTGGCGACATGAACATTAATTTAATTTTGCAGGGGACAATATACTACTTTTGGGAATTATTTTTATAAATACAATTACTACTATATGCTCGTCAAATTCAAACAATTTATCTTCCAAAAACTGCACCCACTCATAAGCAGTGACCTGTCTAAGACAAAAATTCAAGCTGGCGACATGCCAAAAATGACATTTTCAAGGCATTACAGTGGTCAAAAGCACATTTTTTTCTTGTCTGGGCTATGGATAACTATACATTTTCTGAAAGGTCTATGCATGAATTCAGTGATAAAACTGGTTAAACAAAAGTGGATGTCACTACAAACGAGAACACTGCTGGGGTCACATGATTCTTGAAGTAGCGGGCTTATGTTCAACTATTTTAGAGATTACGATATAATTTATAAATATCAATCTGGTTTTTTTCCGGGATGTAGCACCACACACCATCTGGCACATTTATACCACAGCATATCTGAAGCTTTTGATAAAGGATTTAAAGTACAGATGGTGTTTGGTGATATATCCAAGGCGTTTGACACAGTATGGCACGCCGGGCTACTATTCAAGTTAAAATTACTGAGGAATTACTTATATGGATCGGCAACTATTTGTCTGATAGACAGCAGCGGGTGGTGTTGCAGGGTGAGTCGTCTTGCTGGGCAGATATTAACGCAGGAGTTCCTCAAGGCTCCGTCCTTGGACCACTTTTGTTTTTGGTCTACATTAATGATATGGAAGAAGGCCTAACTTCAAAACTGACTCTATTTGCTGATGACAATTTACTTTTATCTATTTCAAATTGTCATATAATTAATTCGCAAATACTAAATAGAGACCTCGAAAAACTCGAAGCGTGGGCGCAACAATGGATTGTCAGCTTCAGTGCTTTAAAAACAAACAGTATGATGGTTAATTATAGAAATATTACTCCCCCAAATAACCTCAGAATGTATATAGTGCAAGGGCATTAGGGTTGAACCTGGAATAAAATTGCAGAAAGCTGATTTTTTCAGGAATGATACATGGACATCTCCCCAGACGAGTTTCGAAAATGCCCCAAAAATCCCCCTTGTGCATTTTTTTTAATTCAAGATGACCGCCACCATGTAACGCCATTTTCGAAAAAAACAGGGGTATACCATAATTCCTCACTTTTGCAGTTCGAAAAAATATTTAGGTGTCTCTACTTATGTTTGAGGACACAAAGAGTTCATCCAGATGATCTGAAATGATATCAGTACTGTTCTCAATACCAAAAATCCAAGATGGCCGCCATATTGATATACTGAGTATGTTGAGCGATCTCTTAATTAAAAAAACGAAAATATGAGGTAACTATCTTGTTGTTGAGACTAAAATGTATTTTTTTGTCTAAACCCATGGAGTCTAGCACTTATTTAGATCACCAATATTTTATTATATTGAATTTATCAACATAAATCCCACATACCGGTAGTTTAATGTTATGTAACACCATATAACGTCATTTTTCCAAAAAAAAACAGGACTATACCACAATTCCTCACTTTTGCAGTTAAAATAAAATATTTTGGTGCCTCTACACAAAAAGCTCATCAACAGGATCAGAAATGATATCATTCCTTTTCTTATCTCTACAAATCCAAGATGGCGACCATTATGTGAAGCGTCCCCCCCCCCTCAGAAAATCACGTACATGCCATAATCATCATGTTGTTGAAACTTTTTTTCAGGGCCATGGAATCTAGAATATATTTCCATCACCAATTTTTTAAATAGAATGTGCTTATCAACACAAAATCCAACATGGCTGCCATATTGGTTAGCTCTTTTAGCGCAGATGCCACGATTAAGCGATGTCCAACTGCTTTTTCATATGGAAATATAGATATAGATTGATCAAATTTACAAAATATCATATGTCAGAAATCACTGAATAAAAATTCTAACATCTCTCATCTTTAAATATAAGGGTATTTTTCATTCATTTGAAACTTGAGATAGCGTAAGAAATTCTAGTTTCAAACACAGCGACTAATTCCAATGTAGGTATTTTATATAGTAGGCCTATATAAAATGTTTTTCGATTTTGGTTAAGTATTAGTTGTGATTATTATTGTGAATGTACATAATAACAGAGCTAAGTACAATATTACACCAGATTGAACACGTTCAACGTCAGGATATGATAGTTTTATGTCAGGATATATGAATATGATATCAGGATATGACACTTTAATATCATGATATGTAATATAATGTCCAAACATTGGTGTTTAATATAGCAAAATCACGTTATGATGGCTCAATACAGCTTTATAAAGGCAGTATATAGTGGCTAAACATCACGTTGCTGTATTAAAATGAAAAGATATACATCATATTATCATATTATGCATTACAATTTTGTGATATATCATTTTAACATCACTATGACATTTTTATGTCAGGATATGACATTTGAATATTAGGATATGGTACTTGAATATTATGATGTGACTTTATACATTGATGAAATGACACATTGAGGTCACAATATAGCATTGTAATGTGATGGTGTGTCATTATAATGACAAACATGCTATTTAATATCGAATATTGTATAATAAACAGTTCGAAGTCAGGATCTGGCATATTTATGCCAGGATATTGGATTGTAATTTATCAGAATATGACACTTTAACGTCATGATATTATAATGTCCAAATTTTGTCCTTTTATATCACACAATAAGATTTGAATGTCAAGATATTCAATTTTTTATGATAGGATATGACATTATCAAATCAAGATATGGCGGGCTTGGCGGCATTCTAATGTGACATTATAAAGACTGAATATGACACTACAATATTTTAATGTGACCATAGAATGTCAGGCTTTGTCACTTTGAAGTCTGGATATGGCATTTTAATGTCAGGATATTATATTGTCATGTCAAGGTATAACATTTCAATAACATTATATTGACAGACGCACGTTACCATATGGTAATACAGAATCGACATAGAACATTCCAATATCAGGCTGGCACATGTCAGCTCAACATATATATCGCAATATAATTCAGTAAGTAAAGGCCTCCACATTGCTCAAATACCGGTACCCCAAAACTGCCAACAACAAAAGCACTTCGGAAGATTCAATAAAATGGAAAGTAATTAGATAGCGTTAAGACACGTTCTCTTTGAACAGCATGTGGCCTTGCCCTCTTTTACTTTCATTTCCTCTTATACTAAAATGTCATATTGTGATGTTAATATGCTATATCATGATATTTAATATCGTGACAATACACTAAAAGATCCTGTCACTTTAATACCATACCGTGATGCTTAACCACCATATCCTGCATTTATAAAGCTGTATCCAGACATCATAACGTCATTTTACTATAATAAAGAGCAATATTTGGACATTGCAAAACCATATCATGACGTTAATGTTTCTTGTCCTCATATTATCGTGACATAAAGAGATCATATCCTGACGATAAACTGTGACATCAATTAATTTAATGTCATATTCCGATATTCTGATGTAAAATCATTTCATTACAACAACATACAATGCCATAACTTCATTACGAAATATATATATCCTAATATTCAAAATGTAATATCTTGATATTTAAATGATATATTTCATGATATTAAACATATTGACATTCGCAGATCAAGGACAAAAGTAAGTATTTAAAAGAGCATTGTTACAGGACGATTATCACAGATGTCATGTACATGTAACGTGTGAGGCGCAAGTCCTTATCTTGTAATTGATTTTTGCTAGAAAGCCTCCCTTTAACGTCACCTACTGCCCCAGCCAACACGGGGCATTAATCCAATTCTGTTTAATTTGTGTGCCAGCGTCGAAGACGGTCAGCCCATATTAAAACAGCATTGGATGAATGCCTCGTGTTTAAACTCAATTATGATACAGAGCATATTTTGCTGTACAGGAGGGTGTGGAATCTACAGTCTGGGAACGGATTTTATATCATGGTCGTTTGTAAACAACGCAAACTGAAAGAGCAGTCGCCCCAGAAAGAGTTCTAAAAAGAGTGAGTTGCGGGTGCAGAGTAGCTTGTTCAAAGGGGGGGGGGATCTCACAAATCTAGACTATATTGTACAACGATGTGCTCTTTTTGTATTGGCCAAACATGTAGAAACTGTGACAGCTCGGATGATTGAAACGCAATAATTTCATTATTTACCTGAGATTAATTTGTTAACTTGACAAATTTCAATCTACATTTCTAGTAGGAAAGCAGTTCGAAAACACTCCAAAGCGTCACCCACCATGGTAGAATTAACTATAACTACCATGTGGGATTCATGTCGATAAACACAATATAATAAAATATGGTCATCTAAATAAGTTCCAGACTCCATGGGTTCGGCTAAAAAATACATTTTAGTTTCAACAACGAGATAGTTATCGCATATTTTCGGGTTTTTTAAGAGATCGCTTAACAAAATATTATGGCTGCCATCTTGAATTTGTGGTATTAAGAAAAGTACTGATATTATTTCTGATCATCTGGATAACCTCCTTGTACTTTACAACATAGGTAGAGACACGAAAATCATTGTTTTATCTTCAAAAGTGGGGGATTGGGGTATAACCCTTTTTTTTAAATGGCGTTACCTGGTGTTATTTTTAATTAACTACCATGTGGGATTTATGTTGATAAATTCAATATAATAAAATAATAGTGATCTAAATAAGTGTTATATTCCATGGGTTTGGCCAAAAAATACATTTTAGGTTCAACAACGAGATAGATATCTCATATTTTCGTGTGTTTTTAAGAGATCGCTTAACATAATCAGAACAATATGGCGGCCATCTTGGATTTTTGGTATTGAGAAAAGTGCTGATATCATTCCTGATCATCTGTATCAACTCATTGTGCCTTAAAACATAAGTAGAGTCACCAAAATATTTTTTTCCTAACTACAAAGGTGAAGAATTAGGGTATACCCCTGTTTTTCGAAAATGGCGTTACATGGTGGCGGCCATCTTGAATTAAAAAAAATGCACAAAGGGGATTTTTGGGGCATCTTCGGAATTCGTCTGGGGGGATGTCCAGGTATCATTCATGAAAAAATCAGCTTTCTGCAATTTTATTCCAGGTTCCTGTGTTTTTTTCACTAATGCTCTTGCACTAATAACCAAGAACTACAAAATATACCCCACTATAAACATTTGGGTGTTACCTTACTGCAAAATTTAAAATGGGACAAACACTTTCATGAAATATCAATTAAAGCTGATAAACGTTAGGATATTTTAAATTCACTTAGACTTAAGCTCAGCAGAAAAGGTCTAGAAACTCTCTATTTTTCCTTTGTCAGAAGCATCCTGGAATACTCGAACGAGCTTTTTTCAAATGCAACTAACGAAAACCTGGAACTTTTTGACAAAATTCAGAAGAGAGCAGGTAAAATAGTATCAGGGGCTATACGTGGCACACCATCTATCAAAATTTACACTGAACTTTCATGGGAAAGTCTGCAGTCCCGACGGGAAGACAACATGATAATACTCTATGCTGACATTCTTCACGATAGGACCCCTTCTTATTTAAAACCAATTATTCCTCAAACAGTTAAAGAAACTAGCCAAGGCAGATACAACCTACGAAACAACTCAAATATAAGCCAAACCAACACCCGCACAGAAACTTTTCGAAAATCCTATATTCCTGCCACCACCCAATTCTGGAACAATCTAGACGATTCTACCAGAAACTTGACATAAAAAAACTCACAAAAAAAAATTAAAAAGCAACAAGCCCGATACAAATCCATATTATAACATTGGCAGAAGAAAAATTAATATTATCTTGGCCAGAATCAGAATGGAATGTAGTGAGCTTAGTCACCACCTTTTTAACCTGAACATTATTGCTAATCCCCTATGTACATTTGGCCGTAACGAAACAACAAACCATTTTTTTATCGAATGTCCACAAAACCATTTACACAGAGTCGTTTTAATAGAAAATTTAACCAAGATAAATATAAATTACGCTTCTCCATGGTACACGTGACAGCCTTCTTGACATTCAATTGATATCATTGCTACATATTTTTATTGTAGCCACTAAGCGATTTTCTTTGCTAGCAAAGAACTAGTTATTATGCTCTGCAGACGCAGGGCGTTGGGTTGGTGTTGGTTTGACGTTGGACCAGCGTAGTAGACGGTGGGCCGGCGTTAGACCGGCATTGATTCGACGTCCTGTGCCTGTTGGTTGGTCTCATGATCACCACTTTTGGGGGAGTTATTGCCACGGCTGACACATTGGAGTTCTACACTTTATCTAAGGCGCTGTTGTGTCGGCCATGACGCTATCCCGCCCTAATTGTATGTTATATATTTATATTGGGCTAATTACATATTGCCATGAAATATCTGCTTGTGTCTGTGTTGCAGTGGAGTGTCCGGCACATCGGTATTGGAGCAACTCTGATGCTCTGGTCATGGCACTGCCACGTGGACATGTCAATATTGCCATTTTTTTGTCATGATATTCTAATTGGATCTGACATCCCGGCAGACACAAGACGTTGATCCGGTGTTGGGTTGATGTTGGCCCACCGTCTACGATTTCGGGCCAGTATCTGCCCAACATTGTTTCGGCGTCTCGTGTTTGCTGGGATCCCGGTTTACATGGGCCATTCTATGGGATATAGCGTTGCCACATTGCCACAACAAATACCGGCTAACACTGGACATTGGCCCAATGCTGCCACAGAGATGACACACAGCCTTCAACGTTGGCCCAGCATTTGCCTGGCATTGGATCATTGTCTTGTGTTTTTTTCTGGAATGATTCTGGTGTACGATTTCATACACTTCCCAGTGGGCACGGATCACTGGTGTGGCATTGGCACATTGCTTGTCCAACGTCGAAGACGTTGGGCCGGTGTTGTATAAATGTTGTACGGGTGTTTTGTATTTACTGGGTCTACAACAACAGTATATGAGGTCACGATAACATTAATATGATACCACAAAATTACATGCACTTGTTTTATGACACTTTCTGGCTCTGCCAACAAGATTTACACCTATGCCTCATTGTATTCACACCATGACTCCGCAAGCATCGCTCACTTTTTTTCCGATAGAAGCCATGTATTACAATCTTGTATTGCTTCACTTGGACAATAAAATATGTTTAAACTAAAAAGACCCAACCATCAGTGACCACTTACCTGGCTTGATGGTAGATTATAACATGGAGAGAAAAGTGGCAAATGTAAAGACCCAGCCCACTTTAGTAAAGTATTTGCTATTTAGCTATTACAGGAAGAAAACAAATCTTAAATGCCGAATCAAGACCTATGCTAGAGAATGCCCAGTAACCATAATAGAAAAACAGCCCTGGTTATGACTATAGGCTAATATAGGCCTACTCTTGACCGTCCCACACATGCGCATTTCACAACTGTATGAATCTTTAATGAATGCCGGAGAATAGCCACTGTGTTTGCACTACAGTGCATTGTAATGCATGACTTGCAGACCATGATGATACGTTAACATCAACAGAATGTTCAATGAATTTCACAGACTTTGTCCAGCCACAGACGCTCTCTAATTAATGACCTATAGTACATCATTCTGTACTTACATCAATGGATTAAGCCATCGAATTCACCTGTTCGGCCCCCTCACGTTCGGCCCCTTACCCGTTCGGCCCCTTACCCGTTTGGCCCTCTAATATACAATGCTTCCATTCTGACCTCAGAGATTATATCTCTGATACCACACGCTCATTTCGCGGTATGCACGCATGGCGATTGACCAGATTTATCAGCCGTTAGTGAGCGTTACCACGTGATTTTATAACCATTCCTATAACCACGGAACTATTTTGGTACTCACTTGGACTCATTACTTATCCTTTTTTCAATATTTAATTTGATCTTAGAGTTTGCTACAGGTAAGGGCTATTTATTCTGTTTAGTAGTGGATAAATTGAACCAACACAATTCGCATGTCATTCAGTAATTTATATTTGCCAGTGTTTTGAAGCCGATTGTAAATTCTGTCAGAAAAACGTAAACATGGACCTTCTAACAGCAGCGCGTAGGCAGGAAAAGTAATCCATTGAATGTTTTCTATTTCTATGTGAATAGAAAATCATATGTGGCGGAGTAGTGGTGTTTTATATTTGCCATATATTTTCAGGATACTTAAGCGTGTTTATAAGCCTACCGTTTTTATATCAACAAAACTGCTCAAAATGAGCAGTTTTTGTCCAAACATGGCGTGTGGTTACAGAGAGAGAGCGGGGTTGACCTGAGCGACATCTATGTGTGGAGAATGCAATGCTTCCCCTGGCCTGTCAGTCACTGAGTCAGCGTGGTCTGAGCGTTACCCGTTCGCCCCCCTACCGTGGTACATACAGCTATACTATAGGCCTACTACTAACGTTACTACACTGAACCGCGAGACACAACCTCAAGTGGCTGAAAATTACTTGTCTGAACAGCCTGCTGATCTGCTCCTAGGCCTACATTGTGAAAACAGGCCGGAATAATACCAGATAACATATAACCTAATCATTAAAATTGTTTATCCTTAATTATGTTCAGCCCCAGCCCTAGAACAAATCAGAAAGTCCAGAAATTACAGAAAAAATGCTGTAGCAAGTGAGTCGAAACGTCGTGAAGTTTTAGAACAACCCTTCCAATGTTAGTTCAATTTACTGTTATATTATTGATTCTTTGTACCAAGAATTTAACATTTCTATCCTTACGTTTGGCTCCCAAGCATTGCTTGTTCGGCCCTCAAGTAGGCCCCTACGTAGCCTACATTCTACCCGTTCGGCCCCCTATAATGAAGAGGTCTATCGCGTTGGAAACTAGAACTGATATAATATTATGACCCTTTATATAGGCCTTAAACATATTTACTTATCCATGAATCCTTTAAAATTATACAATAATTAACAATTTGTAAACGAATGAAGCAGGTCATTTCACCTTTAAGCACGATCAGATTATCGCGTGTGTAGACATTGCCGCGATTATTATCATTTCATATATTTTGAAACAACTAATTTTAAATATATTTCCGCTCTTTCTTACATATATATTATAAAAATTATATTGAGTTGAGGTACCCAGTTTTTATTGGTAAGCGAGTTCACAACTTACCAATCTATCACTCACAGTTTCATTCCAAGCTTTCACTCCAGCCTTCACAACTCACCAGTTGTCATCTGCACGTAGTAACACTCACCTTCTCCGAGGTATCGCTCTGTTAACATGGTTAAAGGGACTGGCCCAGGCTAAAATCATGAAAAAATCGGTGATTTTATTTTGGCTTCTTAATATGACCATATGATGTAAACATGTCCATAGACTAGAACTGCAAAATTTTATAATTTTTGTGCTGCGCATTCACCAGTTAGACTAGATATAGAGACGAAATTCCCGATTTTTAATTATTGACAACCATGTCAAAAATAGGAAATACGGGAATTTCGTCTCTATATCTAGTCTAACTGGTGAATGCGCAGCACAAAAGTTATAAAATTTTGCAGTTCTAGTCTATGGACATGTTTACATCATATGGTCATATCAAGAACCCGAAATAAAATCACCGATTTTATCATGATTTTAGCCTGGGCCAGTCCCTTTAACAACTCAACTTGCGTCATCTGTACAGGGTTGGCCTACTGCTCACCGAGGTGCATCTTCATCTATCCAGTTGTCTGCCACCGGCAGAACCTGGATAACCCGTATATGTGCTATGTGTTCAGAACCCCCCACCTCCCTCCTCCTCCCTGGCCAATTAACAGTTGATTCAGGCGGCCCAAACAATCCGACCTGAGTGTGACCTCCACGCTGCAGTCAGTAAACCGGTGACGGCATAATGAATATTCATGTTGCTCGCACCCCTCATTTTCGTACCCGCTTCACACACACCTGTTGTCAAGGTCAGACTGGTAGTCTGACGGTCAGACCTGATACGGCAAGGTGACCGAGGTGCGACTCCTTTCACAACTCAACTTGTGTCAAACTACTGTAGTAATTGATTATACATTTTTAACAGTGTTTAGTTTAACATAAGTCTATATAAAAATAATGTTATATTTAAGATCTATATTGAAATATTAGTTGAAATCTCACATGGTATTGCCCTACCCTAACAGTCAACACGATACACTGACCCAATGCTGGTTCAATGGCGGACCATAGTCTGCGACACTGAGCCAACATTGAGCCGACATTGCGTCAGTGTATCGTGTAAGGTATATCCCAGCAAACACGATACGTTGACCCAATGCTGGGACAATTTCATATTGATGTATTTAATATCTTTTTCTGATATGCTTGAATAAAATAATGTTTTATATAAAAAAAAAAATTCTAATCTCAGACATACACATAATTTAATCAATGCCCGGCCGATTTTACTCATGCAAAATACCGGTACCGACTCTGAATCGTCAATAGCTAGCTTTATACAACATGATTAGTTGTCAGTAAATTAGACCTACCTTGCATTACGCCTATATATAGAGCCTATTGTATTTAAATATTTCACATATTGATCATCACTATGAATAATTGTGCTACTTATAATTGACAACACTAGATCTACGACAATGTTTTATAAATTTTAATATTTTAAGTAGGGGGCCGAACAGGTTAACAAGAGTGTGCCAGACAGCTTAGCGCACTTACACACAGGGCTGAAC
The DNA here is from genome assembly GCA_964017125.1 of Flabesymbios commensalis. NCBI lineage: Eukaryota > Metazoa > Annelida > Polychaeta > Terebellida > Flabelligeridae > Flabesymbios > Flabesymbios commensalis. Next base: position 96,758,208 of record OZ024906.1, on the reverse strand, counting down.
TGAGGGGCGAACAGGCTATCGCTGATGGGGGCCGAACAGATCATCTCACTTACAAGAGGCTAGAGCGTGCTGGACAGCTTGTGTATTAGGCCTACTATTAGCGCACCTGTGAACTCACACTCACATGCTCATCACAGTGAACACAAAACATTTGTATGACTTTATACAATGTTGGACCAATGTCGAAGACGTTGGGCCGACGTTATATAAATGTTATACAAATGTTTTGTGTTTGCTGGGATAACACAGGGCTGGGCAGGTTATAAAACGTCAACTCTTGACGTCGTCCTGACGCTAATACGACAAGGCGGACGGCGAAGAGCTGGTTATAAACTCTATGGATTCCAGATTCGTATTAAAACAGACACCATGATTCTGGGTCAAAAGTCGTATTTATTTCATTGCCACTGTGTATAACACATAAGATCACATACAGTCAAATAGTCAGTTTACCCTGTCTAACATGACAGGGAAACACAATACGTAGCTTTCCAGCTTACTTCACAAGTTAGGCGCGCACCACTCCCTGGTCGCCATCGCTCGACTTTTTATATGCGACACCATCATCATATCTAATAATAATTACAACATGGATTTAACATCTAATCATATATAAACATAATCCCAACATTGAGTTAACATACATTTCGTGGCGAGGCTGCCAGTGACTCACTCTGTGAGTCGGCCTCTCTTGATGGATCTGCTGACCTTTGGCAGACTATCCCGGACAGTCCGGTAACGACTGAATCCAATCATACTCCAATCCATAATGGATTGTTGTTTGACGGTGTCCGATTCTGGCCAGGTCAACAGTAGTTATCATCTCTGCGTTTGCCTACTGCGTTAGGCATGCATAAGTTTACATAGGCCTATCCCTCAAAGTTAAAAAACGGATTATGTTCTTTTAACTCGAACTAATACTTATAAAATTATGCATGGACATACAACAGGGGTACACGGAATGTGAGTAAGATGAACATTTCTTAAGTAACAACAAGTACGCTCACCCCTGGATGGTGAGTCCAACAATGATAGTACTTTTACGTAAGTCAAATACGACCAACTTGTGTAATAGTGATGGGTTATTTCTATACTAGTATACAACAGTGATACAATCATATACAACATAGATACACAACAATGATACATTACTGAGATGCGCATCACACAACGTTACATGATTGTAGGCACTACACTTGATCACCTGTCCTCTCTGGTCGCGTGATTGCGATCCAATGGGCTCCACCTGTTGTAGAAGTTGGAGGTTTGACTGCCTCCTTCAGGAGACCACGGCGAAGTTTCCACAACTGGGCTGCCGGACACTTCGACCATAGCAAGAGCGCACAACCAATGACTAGAGCAACCGGCGACAACAAAGACAACGGCAATGCCCAGCGGAACGAGGAACGACGGCCGTACGTATCCAATGTCCAGCTGGGCACCCGAGCATTTAATTTTTCAAGGGCTATGTCTTCAATTTGTGGTAATGCTTGCCAGTCCGGGTGCTCGAGGCGTGTTTGTAAGAGCTCTTGCGGTACAAGGGTGGATATATTCAATGGCAGATGAGTAAGAATAGCTGGTGTTATCGCTAACTGAGCCTACAGATGGGCCACCCCTGGGAGTGTCCAATCTCGACCCTGCACTCGACAGTCAGCAGCCACTCTTAATATAAATATGCCTATTTCCATATTTTGTCGTATTTCCGGTTTTCCACGACAATGTATGGAATATCCCTCTCCGTAGGTACTAATAGCATAGGGTAAGTTGTCCTAATATGAGCATGCTCCTAATATGAGCATAGCTGGAATATCCATGAAATGTAGTCACCAGGTGGTGTATTTTGCCTTCTTTTGCGAGGACAATGTCAAAGCTTCTAATTGAGATTAGTTTTATTCAGCATCAAATGTATCAGAACAAATCAAGTGACTTCAACTGAGGTTTTTTAAACGAGTTCAATTTCGTATAAGCTTTAAATGTATGGTGATTCTATAGAAGAACATATAAAGATGTCAAGTTTGTTTCATGTCATCAATCATAACCTTATTTTTCTGATATGTGGGCGATAAAAAGAGTATCTATCTTGTGTTATTTGTATTGGTAAATTATAATAGCCATGCTCAAGTGTCCTATTATGAGCATAGCGAATGTTCCGATTATGAGCATATGCTCATGTTGGGAGCACCAATGTGCTCATATTAGGGGCATTCGTGGCAGTGAGTAAGGGTGTCCTACTACACACCATGATTTGTTTGTGTAAAATATAATAATAAACAATTACTTAAAATAAATAGTTCTGCATTACCACATGGCATTTTTCATACGATAGTGGCATTGTTGAAGTAATAGCTAGGTTATCATTTACAAGTGTGCTCGTTTCAAAACTAGTCTACTGAATATCATTTACAAGTGGGCTTTGTATTGTTTAACTTTCAGTTCTGGGGTTTCACATTTAATAATTTTAATTATATTTTAGTTGAGAATAAACAGTTTGTCTGTTTTTTTTAAATCTAATTAAACTTCGATGCATGTAAATAATTAAAGACTGCGCCTTTTGTATTTTTGTCGAATCAGGCACTTCAAGGAATTTCCCACTGAACCTACATAATTTATTTTTATATCACCTATGTAAAATGCCTTTACCTATACAATTTAAAAGTCCGTATAATTACAAAAAAATCTTTTTTTTGCGATGAGCAAGTCATTTTTAAATCTTCAGTCATGACAGGTAGACATGAGACGAAACGTCCATAACGTCATTATGATAAATCCTATTGGGGGGGGGGGGGGAGTTTCCAGAGGTCAATAAATCACTATGCTGTATCTTTCACGCCAATAACGTAAATATCGTTTACTGTTCCTCTTTCATTTTAACAAAATTGACAATGCCTTTGGAATTTAAGAGTTGTCTTGGGGTTCTTAATTTAGATAAAATATGATATAATTTCATAGCCTTGCGGATTCAGTGGCGGATCCAAAATTTGCCTGACGGGGACACCTAATTTTCAACTAAAATTTACACACCACAGCTGGTAATTCAACTACAGGGATCCGGTTTATGCTCTCATGGGGGATTTTGACAACTAAGGCTTCAAATGGTGCTTATTAAAGCTTATTTCTGTACAAATATGTCGTTTTTTATTTTGAAATATTGAAGGGTGGGAGGGCGCACCCCAATGGATCCGAACTGGGTTATTCCACTAAATTAGCTAAGTGCACTATATTTGGACGAAGTTTATTTAACTGATCATTCCTTGGATACATCTATAATATTAATTTATGAAAAAATTCTGGTATCGTGACGATATAGGGCTAATTAAGTTTAGGCCTACGCGTTTTACAGCAAGTTCCAGGCAGCCCCCCTCCAGGGCTGCTTTAGTGTTAGCAAGGAAGATAATCTGGTGAAATTGCCCATTAATTTGATCTTAAATCTCTACAATTGAGATGTAGATTCCCCTGAAGCCAATTATTTTCCTCACCGCAAATGACTGCGATTTTTATTTGCATACAGTATCTACATAAGCGAAGTAGACCAAGATCAGCAGGCATATTCCCTCATAATATAAAAAAATAGAAAATACATGCACTACAAACTTTAGTTTATCTGACATTATTTCCCTGTGGGCAATTTCACATAAAGGGTGCATTTAGGAAAAAATGAAACTTTACACAATTTTTTAGCAAATACTGCTAGATATTTATATGAAACATTTTTTATTTTAACAAGGGTTGTATGGGGAAACAACAAACCAAATTTTAGTTTTGTCAATTATTTCTTCATGAATCAGTGGTATTTACGTTATTTTCAACACATTTTGCAGTCTCATCCCGGAATTGTCTTCATAGGAGGTTTTTTCTATTCCAGATATGCATCTAACACACAAATAAAGTTTTATTTGTGGTATGGTTATTGGTCTTACGAGACACCAACAAATTGATATTTATTAAAAATACATATATGTATTTCATTAATGGATAAGTTGTAACCAAAAAATATTTTGTGGGTGTTTCCTTTGTTCATTTTTAAATCAATATTACCATGTTAATGTAATTTCTTCACTGTTCTGACTTACAAGACCTACTAGTACAATATATATACATTTATGGCGTATATATCATCAAACAAATGTGCTCTATATTGTCTATAATAGGCTGCCAGTACACTGCGTACTGGAGGGGACAGAACGTATGTAACACTAAAAGTGTAATTACTCAGGTATAGAACTTGTGGTATTTTTCATGCTTGTCAAGCGATTTAAGCGGTCTGTACCGATACACAATCTACTAGACTACTTGAATTTTAAAAAAAATGTGTTTGTAGCAGCTGGGTCCTTTTGCTTCACCAAACCATAATAGTTTCGCTTCGGCGGCCCCACTCCTGTGGACCTTGACGATGCTGCACATGCGGATGGGTGGATAATGTTTGCTCAGCGAACCATGATGACCCTCCTACTTTAAAATGGATTCAATAGTTTAAATGTATGATTGTCATATACATTTTCTATTGCAAAAAATGAGTTTAAATGTCTTGTTGACTTTCAAAATATGACCAGAAATGAGAACTACATACTATCTAATGCCCCTGTTCATTATCCACCCAGGAGGTGGTTTCTCTACAGGTTATATGCTAGGATATAAAATTATGTCATGTCTTATAACATGGCCCCAGCCCCCAGATATATAAAAGTTGATAGCGCACATGTCACTGGTACATGATGTAGGATTTTACAATGCGCAGCGTTGTATGGCCTTAATTTACTATGCCTGATAGTGATATCTGGCAAACCATGCCAAATAGCCAGACAATTAATTGATATAATATAAAATGTGAGGTTTTAAGGAGGGCAATGCTTAGCAGATCGTTTGATATAGCTAGACTATAACTATAAAAAATTGTGAGGTTTGAGAAAGTGTTACCAGCATACCAGTTATATTCATAAAATATACATGTATGCCTCGAAAAATAGACCTTATTTCAACTCAGATCACATTCAAAATTGCCAACTATCTGCCATTTATTATCTACTTTAAAAAATATATATTATGTCTGATATATCTAGCAAATATTGCCGTCTACAGCAATCATCCAAGGGCAGCTGCAGCCTCCTCGTATCTGGCCATAATCTTCGGGCAGATTGCCAGTGGCATACCCTGGCTCCTCTGCTCAACAGCGGAGCCGATGCAGCACCCGCATCAGTGCTGGCGCTGATGTAGGCTGTGGTAGCCTTAAATAACCGGCAATAGCGTGTTTGACATTATGTCTCTCACGTGGGATGAATGGAGTTACCCAGAGGGAGTTATCCTTCCTATTGTAACTCTGGGGACTATCCTACCCGAGGATAGCGGAGCTGCGCAAAATGCCACAGAGTTTCAGCATTAAATTGCACAGGGAAAACTCAAGTCTCCGGTCGTCTGGCCATATCTGGGGTCGTCTGGCCATATCTGGGGTATATCCCCTAGACATGCCCGGAACCCCTTATCGGGCGAGCGAAGGAAAACGCTCTCAATAACCCACCATGCCCTATCACCCCCACCCTCACATCATCATCTGTACATCATTCATCTCATCAATTGACTACAACGTTTTAATCGTATTACAATGTCACTTTAAAGACCTTTTGTGCCGAATAGTGACGTAAAGCAAAGATTTACTACTACAACAAATATTGCCAGACAGCTAGACCATAGAATAAGAAAACAAAATGTGAGGTTTTAAGGATCGAGGGAAATGCCCTGAAAAATATTAACTCCCATCAATTTCAAAATTACCCTGATAACATCACAGTATTGGCCCAATAAAATGGTTTAATTGAGCCTGATTATCATTATGTCTTGCACATTGGTGCTGTTTTCAGCCAATACAGTTTATGATCTATATTCCGCATTGGACCAGTAATGGGCCAATAAAGGCAAAAAATGTAGTCACATAATAGCAATGGCTGAATACTGGATTTTAACCGCTGTTACTGCCGATAGCATCCGGTATAAAATAGGAATTGGCCTAATGTCGTCATGTTTAGGCCTACTTTAATATATGTGATATCTGCTAAAATGTGCCAGATAGTTCAAAGGTTATTATGCTAAAACAAAATGTGAGGTTTCAGGGAGATATTTTGGCAAATTAAAAATAGCCGATTATCGGGATATATGAAAAAAATCAAATTTAATAGGTCTTGTTATGAATACAAATATATCCCGGATTTGTAGATATAGGCCTAGGCTGGAGTGAGAGAACGGTATTGTTATATAAACATGATAAATTATTATTTGTACCATACTAAAATAGTTAACCAGTAATTGCTTTGCCGTAGTAAAAACGTAGCTTGGTGTAAAATAATGGTAGGGCTATTGATGCATGTATGTAAATTTGTATTCAGTTTGAGGTATGTATTATTATTTTTTTAATTATATGTACCATTACATACAAAACTTTGTATCCAATTATATAAGCTCAAGATCGGCTGGAGCTAATATCATTTTTAAACCACTGTACATAAATATATTGTGTACGGTACATTAGCATAATAAAACAGTTACACTACAACTAAGTAACAAAGTAAAAAGAAAATGCTAGATTTCAGGGAGTGACAGCTGTGACCTAACAAATTTGAACTTGATCACATTCAAAATAGCAGACTTGCGGCAATTATTTAATTATCAAATATGCCTGATATCTGGCAAACTACGGTATGTTAGCTAGCTAGACCCTACAACAAGCTTATGCTCCTAACAGCCATGATGAAGTGAAGATAAGGGAGGTATATGCATTTGAAAATGGTTGTTTTCATTTAAATATCTTGACAAATTTCAACTCTATCAAATGCAAGATGGCTGACTATTGCCCATTATTTACTATATGCTTGATATCAGGCAAAGCATCCCAGATACCTAGCCCAGTACTATAATTTATCCAACTCCCCTCATGAAAGCCCGGAAAGTATTTTGTTGGCATATATATCCTTCCCTCAAACCTCACATTTTGTTTTATACCATACACCTCCCATTTTGTTTTATAGTATAAAACAAAATGTCAGGTTTAAGGGAAGGATTTGCCAACAAAATGCTTTCTAGACTTTCGTGAGGGGGTTGGAATGGATACACTAACTGTCTCTGCGGTTATATTAGAATAATAGTAATGTAGATGTTTGTAAACTATGACTGATGATGCCATTTTATCTCTTTCTAGTAGTTTACTTGTTATTCAGTTGAATTATTGAGTGATCATTCATGCTTACAGGTTTGTTATTGTTGTTAAAAAAAAATATGTCCTCTCCAGTACATTTTATGATATTAGCTTGAACACCGTGACATTGTCCAAGTTATGTCACAAAAATCAAAATTATTTTCCGTAGTTTTCCCTTGATGGTGTTTAATACGATGCAGACAAATAGTTGCGGCCTTTACCCGTGATAAACCACATAAACATCATTTTATTTTAGCAAAGTTTATACAATTATGCTACTTCAGCTCAATTTGAAAACAAAATGTTGATTAATAACAATATATATTGGAGCAAAATTAGAATATGAAATGTTGAGCAACATATCATGTTTTACTGATCTAAAGTATGCATTTATAGCACTTGTGATGTTGTTATTTCAACCGGTAAAAATATTTCCCCTCCAGTACAGTTTGTCACACATATAATTGTGCAGAGGATTCGCATGAAAAAGCACTGTAAAAATACACAAAATATGTCATATATAGTATTCAAGCTATATGTGTATATTTAGTTGATGTCAGAGCACTAATTTGTTGAGCTGTCGAAGTACATGCTGTACAATTCATACTTGAGTGTATTGCAAAATTTCATTTGTCACATTTCAAATGAATATCAAATCTATATACATGGGAAATACGGGTACAACACATAGCGATCTTCCTTTTAGAAACACGACAAAAAAAAATAATAAAAATTAGGGGTTAGGATTTTCAAATCACCTACATTATTAGCATTTGAGCAGAGACTAATGATTGTTAAAACAAATGTCCACTCCAGTACACGCAAAAACAGCAAACATTTCACAAGTCAATATCTTCATTCATGGGCATAATTAAGCTCTGGAAATTTAACTGATGTTGGGGAATGACATCTCACTGTCAAAAGTTGTGAAATTATCATACATGGAAGGTTTTTATTTTTGACATGCTATGAGACTTTTTGTGTGCCCTTTACGTGAAATTGCCCACATACGAATTGTTTTTTTTCTATTTGGCTTTGTTTATAAATATAACTTTTACCAAATACTCGCTTTCTGTAACAGTAAACAAAATATAAATAGGTTTAAGGGCAATACTCTTAGTGGTGATTATCGCAAAATAAATTGTTACAAACAGCGCATTTTTTCCTAATCAGAGGCCAACATTGCTTTGTATTAATCTAATAAATAAATATCAAACTTTTATGTCATATGCATAATATGCTCACCTGACTCCAACCCAATACCAAGTGAAAAACCTTAACATATTCATATTGTATTATTAAAGTGAATATAATTATTATTTAATCGTCACATCTATAACAGCGTGAATCGATACCACAATAATTATGTTGTTGTGGAGTAAAATTACTTGAATTTCCTCAAATCTCACCTATTAGACAAACATACAGTTTGAAAACATGAATAGAAAGGTTAGACTAATCTTTATTAATTTAACACATCACCCCAGCACTCTAAATGCAGCAGTTGGAAAGAATAAGTCCCATTCAGATGACCGTGGTGTGCGAGCCGGTAGGGCGAGATTTGAACAAGTAATGCTTTGTTAGTGGTGCGGAATTTGATTAAATCTGCCATCAAAAAGTCGAAGTTAGGAGAGAAAAGGCTATTACATTTCAAAAGTATAACATGATATCAATAGGATGATACCACGTACATAGTTTATTGAACTGTTGATTTGCACTGAACTGAAAATAAGAAGATTGTTGTAGACGTTTGATTAATTTTTTTTTTTTAAATATTTATTGTACATATGTTTATTTCTGTGGGCTTAATAGATAAACGTAAACAAAAAGACACATTGGATAATATACATGTACGTCGATTGTATTTTCAGTTATCTTGTATCTTTTTTTTTCCAGCTGCAAAAAAGCATACAGAATGAATCAAAAGTGAGCGATTTACATATCTATGTTCACAATTTTTGAAGACACATATATAAATTGTGTGCTCTTAAAAATATATATATATATATATATATATATTTGAAATGGTTTTAAGGTTTTTGTGTATATTCTAATGTAAATATCATATGATATTTACTTTGTACTTTGTTTATTGCTATGCAATGTATGAAGATTAACATTATTCAATATTATTAGCTAATGACTACAATAAAGCCAAATGCCTAATTATTTTTCTATTACAGTTCAGTGTAATAAGCAATACCAACCAATCCTTTGATTTAACTCTACGTGTTTTATATTCCCTTTATCTTATTTGTAATAATTTTCGTTTCAGCGTGACAAAAGAATAACTCCCGAAAGCAATGCGAAGTTTTGGTGTGAAACAGGTCTAGACCAGGATGGTTTTAACAAAACCTTCCTATCTGAGTCTAAAGGTAATTTTTCCGGCTTATTATAGTTATGCTACCGGACGTCCATACCCAATAAAAGTATGATGATTATACATGTATTACATTTACAAGACTATGTTATAAAACTATGTCCCTACAACGTTCATGCTATATTTAAATAAATGTTAATTACAACCTATTGAGCTGAGCTATTATTTCTAATCGTCATTTCAAGAGTTGGTGTAGTTTCTCACAAAGACTTTGTGCAAGGATATTTCTTACTGGAATTGATAGAGTTGATGAGAGAGTAAATGAAGAATGTGCAGAGGAGAGATACCTCCTCCATCAGAAGACAGATAGAAGAAGAAGACAGGGAAAACACGTTTTCCTTGTACGGTGTGAATACCAAGACAAAACTCTGTGGTGAGTAGCATTATTACACCCCTGTAAATTATGTCTGAGCTTTTTTTTTTATCTTAGTAACATATGGTCTCACCACCCTAAATGAGCCGAAATCCAAGGTTGTTGGCTACTGACTAGAGAATCCTTACCCAAATTACTGCTTTAAATGGTTGTTTCGGCTTCTGGCGAATTAAGAAAAATACAGGAATGTTGTAATTATGTGGATAAATTGTTAGCACACACTGTTTTCGCTATCTGTGATATGAGGTATAACTGTTATGTGTGATTCTCGGATGGACACATCGGGTGAGAAGGATTTGTGTCTTTTCTGGGAATGGGCGCAAGAATATTTGGGGAGATCTGGGCAAGCTGGACCTTTGTCCACATATGGGGGACTAGGTCAAAATCTAATTGGTGAGCATACCATTTTCGGAGCTGTTTTTCAAAAAGGACAGCATGTGTCTTATTATGGTGTGTCACATTGGAGTGTGGCTAGGGACGAAAGTGGTGAAATCGGCCCTGAGAATGTTGGCATTATACATGTATTTCAATGGGACTGCCATTTGGGATGGTGAGACCACATAAACAATAAAACCAGCAACACTTTGAACATGGTCATAACAGGTTTGGGGTCGATTGCAATTGGTGATTACGATTACAATAATTGAAAAAGACGATAACGGCCATAGTGGCTATTCAATGGATCTAATTTTTAGGTAGATGGCATAACTCAATTCTGATTATTACGCGAAACATGTCTGACAAATCTATGGTCACAACGCCTTTAAATAACAATGAAGATGTGTTTGACAGCGATGCTTATTCAATATGCAGTAACGCGGCAAGTATGGTGGTGGATGGGAGAGTGGTGGGTAATTAAGGACATTTTTAAACCTCGAGTAGAAGATCAGCGTTTATTACCCAGCAAACACTACGCGTTCCATAATGTCCGTACAATGTTGGGTAGAGCATGGGGTGTAATAGGTCATCTACAGTAATAAGAAAAACAAAGTTCATGACAAATTGAAAGGATCGAATTTCCATATATCATATACTTTTTTGTTCAGAGAAAAGCTACTTTAAATGGACACCTTCAACAACTGAAAAAATGAAGACCGATTTTAAGGACTGGGTGTGGATGCTAAGTGGTAACAGCCTTCCAGGTAACACATTCGCCATATTATCTGATGGTCACAATACACTACTGGTATTGTGTATCTGATTTATGACATGAAATATTAATCACTAAAATTGTTAAATTATTATATTTATTTTATTTGTTCCAAACGTTTTTTTTTTGCAACTAGACATTGTATAATTTTGTGGAATGTCTTATATTTTCATTTTGAAGAGCAAAATAGAATTCAGTTCAAATACATTTCATAATGATGCATGTTGACTTGTTGTCCGGGATGACAATATTTCTTTTTTTTTCTAGGGAAGAAAATTGTGCTCAGCTACCTCGACAATTGTGAAATGGGCTGCAACTACATGCAGCTCAGAACAAAAATCATGAATGAGCAGAAGAAACGTCAAAATATAATTAAAATGAGAAAAGGAAAAATGAACATCAGTTAAATTTTGACATTTGAAAAAATGAACATTACGCTAAATAATGCAAATTATCTTGGGAAAATAATATTCTGATTTTTTTTCTGAACGTACTGGGTAGGCAGTGGGTTATAGTATTTAATTTTCAGTAGATTAAAGTGGCTGTTAGCAATATAACTAACAGTATACAGTATAACTTTAAACTGTCTTAAATCATGCTCGTTTTTCTAAACCCGAAAATGTATTATTAGTGCAAATATAAATAACCAGATTTTTCTCTCAAGGTTGTGTGGACAGTGGTATAAATCAGACATAGTGTTTAAATAATTTTCCGATTCGTTTAGAAATTTGAAGTATCTTGAAAGAAATGCTTTAGGGGACGGTTAGAAATGTCTTAAAACTGACCGTTGCAATAATCACCTATTTTGTTGTGTAAAGCAAGTTTATTTGAGTGTGTTTCTCTTGCTTTTTTATTGAAGTATAGCCTATTGGAATTGGCTAAAATTGAGCTAACATTATCATGTCGAGCGTGACACACTAAAATCATTAAATGACATTTTTTTATTGATCCACCATTGTCAATTGTGGATCTCTACGGCGCATGCGCAAGCTGTGAACAATTTTTTAGCCATCTTTGATTATACCTGTTAAGAGTATAATCACGTAGCGGTATTCATGGCACAGTCCGATCTGTGTATTAAGTTCAAAAACCGTGAAGTTTTAAACTTCTGAGGTTTTTTGGTAGGGCTATTTCTACTCGATCGCGGGGAAAACGGAGCCCATCCGGGCTCTGTCGATGTGTTTCTGTCGATCGCTCACTATTCTCAGTGATTCTATTTCCAAATATTAGTTTGCTTTCACTTTGCTCTTCACTTAAGCATGTTAAGTGTGAATCTGTAGAGACACAAAAAATTGTCTTCGAATTGGCACTTAATGTTAAATTATGATAGATATTTATTGACATAAAGAAAAGTCATTACTGACTTATTTGTCATAAAAATGATGGAATATATGTACATGTATAATTATACAATATGGTTAATTTGCTAAAATCACACGACAATTTACATGGTATCACATACTGAGTTAAAATCTTGTTAAAAGGCATGGCCACAGTAAAACACTGGATATTGAGATGAAATAACAGATAATTGATTACTACTTGAACAATATATGTGAACGTAGGGGGTCTATCATTTTGTTTCCCGCACCAAAACCAATGGAACTCATTTAAACAATTTTAGTTCCAAGAAATATTATAGATCAATTCGTGGTGCCGTCATTCAAGCAGTAAAAGGTTAATTTGATTTTTATTGACCTTGACACCATTCCATCAGTGTAAATTAGTAAAAAAGGACTTTGCAATGGGCTGAGTTCTCTGGGCAGGATATTTCCACCCGTCAGACATGTGATGTCGCAAGCTTTGTTCACTTGAGCACACACATCGGTTTCAAAGTTGTTGACTTTTACATGTCACACAATATAGTTTTAAACGTTAATATATATGTTGCTGGTATAAATGGTATATGTAGCTGCCCATAAAATACAGTACATACAGTACAACTCATCCCATCAAATGATTAGAAAAAAATACACAACGGTATAATCAAAATATGCGGAAAATCAACAATATATTGGAGATGCATTTAAATTTAATTATGTAATATGTACACAACTGTCGGAACAGTTTATTTTTGTCTGCATTGGGGATATCATTCAAGTATAAATGTGAATGCTAATGAATATAATGCATTTCAGCATTTTGTCACTGTAGAAACTGTTTATGTTAACCCTTTCAGTGCGGGGACCGACTCCATGCGTCAGAATCTGACATTTAAATTTAATCCCCGCACTGAATGAGTGAACATATCATAATGGCCGTAGACCCATAACGTAAGTATTCAAATGAGCCGGAAAGAACTAACTAAGATATTTGTGATTACTTCAAATTAAAAAAACCCTTTTGTCTCCATGGTTTCTATACAAATATTTAACGTTTTAATGGCTTATTATCCTGTTTATTCTACTACTCTAATAGCTCTATGTTGATCACTAGACTTTAAACTGTCAGTGCAGAACCTTCAATTTTCACAATATTACACAGATTGCCATAGGTTGACGATTTTGTTAATTATTTTACCAGCTCACTTATGGGTCTAGACATTAAAGTGGATTAATGATAGGCAGTAAATGTTTAATCTTCATCAGTATCATTGTCTGCCTCATCTACATCAGGCAAAGCCACTCTATCTCTGGTAGATTTACTCGATGGTATACTTTTGTAGAATGCATGATATTGAAATGGAAATGCAAGTGACTGACAGAGTGATATCAGGTCTTTCTTTTTCTCATCCGACACTCTAAGCCTGGCTTATTATTTCTGTTTGATGATCTTTTCAGATAATTCATTAGCGGGTCTACCACGCTTGGTCAATGTTCGCTGAACTGATATTTCTTTAAAATCACTATCAAAATCTTCTTTGACTAGAAGCGTGTGTGGCTTCTCATTGCATACCTTTACCACTTTACCTTTCATCCAGTTAACCGTCTCTCCTTGTCTTGTTATTTTTACGCTCCTACATATTCTCCCAGCAAGATCCTTTAAATCGTAGATGTTGGTATGTTTTAGTGGAACAACAGTGTAAGGGCTGCGTCTTCTAGCCATGCGAAGAGCAGTGTCCCATTGACTTACAAGTATTCGGGTGTTCTTTGAATGATAAAATACATTTACACCTACCTTTGTCTATTTTTATAATCAGGGGGACAGGAGCTGAAGCTGGAAAGTGGGTCTACAGTTTTTCATGTTATATAGGTATTGTACTCTATGAAACCGCGTGATGGCATTCTCACAGCATTGAGCATTTTTAAATAACAAGTTTTACATTTTTTCGACTATCGCGGTACACAATAGTGGTTTTAGGTGATCGGGAAAAAAATGAAAGTCCCTGTATATATTCACATAACTGATAGCTATTAGTTTGATTGTTTGTATATTGATGTATATTAATAAAAAATATCATTGGGTCCAAGGTCAAGGCTATAATTCAAGTTCAAAGGTCGATAATTTAGGTCAAACATGCTTAATTCATTATCGTTTGTATATTACATCCTCCCCATTTGTATATGTTTTGCTGGGATAATTATACCATTATATGGCTTGAATTGTGCAGCAATGGATTATACGTTGCCATTATATTGTATGATCAACATGATTCACTAATCCAATGTTGGGCCATCATCTGTGACGCTGTCATGACATTTAACATTTTTGTTTCTTATTTATAGCTCCAATATCACAATATATCTATATATGACTATATGGATACATCAATTATCATTATGTGATGTAATAATTCAGAGGTTACTGTACCTGCTAAACTACCAAAATTGTACGTAATCGTTATTTAAATTTTTTTTATTTATCTTAAACAAGTTTAATAATTAGCAATGACACCACCACCTTCGACATCATGTTATTTGCTATATATTTGTATTAAAGCTGCTATTACCTTTCGGTTCATTGTTTGTTTCATCATCTTTGTTATAGTCCATGAGCCAGGCAACTTTTCGGTACCATCTCAAGGGACTAATTGTCAATGTATTTTTCTGAAAGGTATGCATTTGTAGCTCAAATGTCTGGTGGCCGTGTCAAGCTGTCTCAGAATGACCTAATTTGTGTATCAACCGCTAAACGCCAAAAATCGTCATTTCCATAGTTACATATTAAATGGCTACTCCTCTAGTGTGGGCATTTTACCTGGTCAAAAGTTGGGAGAAACGATTTTTTTTTTATGTATTGCTACCAAATAATGTTAAAAAAAATTATGGCCTATAAATAAGTCTAATTTGCATATCGTCGTTGACGGTGCAATATGGCGTATGTGGGTGTGAGGTAGTTTTGAGATAAATGGAAGTAACTGACTGGTGAGGCCAAAAATGTGTAATTTCAATGTTATGACTCCTTGCGATTTAGAGCATAGAATTCTACGTCAGAATCAAATTAATTTTGTTAGTTTGTATCTTGCATAATATATAAAAAATACGATTGTCTGATTTTTATCCACATACGCCATAATACTTGACGTCCATATATTTTACATACGTCATATTACTTGTCTGATACGAGCACATATACGCCATATTACTTGTCCGATACGAGCACATACGCCATATTGCCTGTCGGTTACAATACATACTTGTCTATTACGTTACACATACGCCAAATTACCCCCATACATTGACATTTTTCGTTAAAACCCAGAAATGTTTCAAATATAGTTTTTCTGTTGTGTCAATACAATTGTTGTAGGTGTATCAATAAAAAATAAGAAAAGTGGATGTAATAAAATGCATCTAGATCCCTTATTCAGAATCGATCATAAGTTAAGCTGATAGCTAAGTAAATCCTATCCAGTATACTTTTGTAGTGATGTAGCGATTTAGTGCATCTCGCGGAAAGTGGGTTAAAGGTCCATACCCAGGCTATAATCATAAAAAAATCAGTGATTTTATTTTGGCTTCTTAATATGACCATATGATGTATTTCTTATTTTTGACATGCCTAACCTGCTAACTGGTAAATGCGCAGCACAAAACTTTAATCCAGACACAGGATTCGAAATTCAAACCCTGTCGGTCTGAGGCCACGGAGGCTCCCCACAATATATAAAATCATTACGTGTGAGCAGGGAAGAAAATTTGAAACTTGAATGCCACAGCGGTTTAATGAAAACTAGAGGTTCAAATTAAGTTATTATCATCACTTCTGGATACCCGATGTACTCTAGAAGGTACCCATGAATCATGCTCCATGTGCACTGAGCATTCCGATGTGGTTCATTCAGTTCAGCTGTGGCCTCATAGACTGGGATAAGTGACTCCTGCCTGGGCCGGATTCTGGTCATCGTAATTGTCAGTGGCGGATCCATGGGGGGGGGGGGTGGGGGGTTGTGGGGGGATTTAAACCCCATACAGAAAAAAATCATTACCTTATTTATGGGTTTCCTTATGATTTGGTGATATACTGAGTGAGAAACAGTGCCCAATATGCCTTAGATTCTAAAGAACGAGACCGTGACACAAAAATTGAACGTAGTTCACGTTTAACCTAACAAATCACACATCAGTTACATGTCTCAACTTTGTATCCAATATATGCATCACCTAGCTCGTAACGCTGATTCTTTGCGACCTTGTGTTTTTAGCAGGGGGTTGTTTTCGTGGTGTTTGGGAAATATTTGTGATTTAAAATAAATGTTTCATACTGGGCAGTATCTCTTAATCGTTCGTCATGTTCATCATTCTGAACTACATATACTGAACTAAAACTGAGATCACAATTAATTTCTATAACCGCATCACCTTGTTCGCATTCAACTTCTATTTCAAAAGGGATAGAGGTATCATCTATTAGTAATTGATCACCAACACGTTCACTAAAATCAGACGTACCATAGTCTGAATAATTGTCTGAAAACATTGCTTCTATTATTGATTTCGGAAAGTATTATTTTGTGCAACATTTTCTGGTGTTTCTTTAAAAGGTGGGAATATCATTTTAGCTAGGTCGTCAAATACGGTCTCATTGGCATGGCGAAGTCATAAGTCATTGATGCTATTAGTTTTGTGCTTCAAGGTGAAGGTTATGTACTGGGTCAAGGCCATAAGTCATTTCAAGCCCGCTGTAGTAGGCCCCTACCAATCGCGCAGTTTAAAACTTATCTTCAATATCCTCGCACATACAGTGTCACCCCCGACCGATGCACCCCCACACCATGATTATTGGGTGGTGTTTTGCTGAGCTTGAGACATGCACTCTGGGAGAAACCCCTCATTGTGTGTCCTCCAATCTCTACCACGCCCATCGTAAGAATCTGCTTTCATCTGAGAAGACGAGCATCGCCGGCCACTAGTCATCTAGGGATGAGATTTTATGAGTGATGGTAGTGTACTTGGAATTACCATACTTGGTGTATCATTTAGAAACTAGTACTACATTGAATGGTAAATGATGGATGCTTAAGCTATAAGGGATTTAACGGCGATACATAATATTTTATTTCTGTTAAATACGAAATGTACACCAAAGAGCTAAGTTTGTAGTTTATCCTTTCAATTGAACAATTTCCAACGTTTTTTAGTGAATACAGCAGGACTTCTCGCACATGTAAACTGTATATAGTATAAATGTTTGTTATTAATTTTACATTCTCTGTATTTTTTAAAAGTGATCTTGACCACGGAAGAAGTTATCATAGCCACATTGAAAGTTATCTCAGGAACTACAAAAGTGATCTAGACCACTTAAGAAGTGATTACAACCACTTTAAAAGTTATCTCAGCCACTACAAAAGTGATCTTGGACACTGATGAAGTGATCACAGCAACCTCAAAAGCTATCTCAGTCACTACAAATGTGATCTTGGCCACTGAAGAAGTGATCACAGCCACTAAAAAGTTATCTTGCCCCTGAAGAAGTGATCACAGCCATTTTAAAAGTTATCTCAGCCACCACAAAGGTGATCTTGGCCACTGATGAAGTAATAACAGCTACTTTAACAATTATTTAAACCACTACAAATGTGATCTTGACCACTGAAGAAGTTATTACAACCATTTGAAAAGTTATCTGAGTCACTACAATAGTGATCTTGATCATTGATGAAGTGATTACAACCATAATAAAAGTTATCTGAGCCACTACAAAAGTGATCTTGGCCACTGATGAAGTGATCACAGCAACTTTGTAAATTATTTAAACCACAATAAAAACACATTCAAAGTTATCGAAGCCCAATCACTTTATTAGCAGATAAATATGACCATTGACCTTAGTTTCGGGGACCTTATCAATAGATACGATGCGCATAGAGCTTCTTCTATCAGTTTGATACAGAACAAGACTGTTGGTTGTTGACGGTCCCTAAACTACTGGTAGTAGATTTGTGCTCAAGTCTGTCCAAACAGAAATGTCATTAGCTGATCAGCAAATGCCCTTGTCCAGCATAATCAATCAGCTTGGTTATCTCTGGTTTTTAACAAAACATATCGAAGTACAGGCAACGTGATGACAGTCAAAAATTGGCAAAATCACTGTCGTATGCTGTTTTCGATGGTCCAAAACAATAGTGGGTCAAGTCGACTTGACGGCGAAATTGTGTTTATCTTTTTGCTTAGAACTACAGTCTGATAAATCCACTTATCAGCATGTAGACTTGGACTTATAATGATGAAACACACAGCGATTGGAATTTGACAGTAGATCAAGTGAAATTATCAGAGTATTTTTTACCTGCAAAAGTGATTTACAGAAGCAAAATTGGGATCAACAAGACACCAAGTTGACTTAGCGCTTTGTTACACCAGGAACACAGAATATACAGAGATTGTTCCTAGATCAACAATAAACTAAGTCCAGGCATTTCCCCTGTGTTGTCTCCCCATGTCTCAGAATAAGAATGCGCTAAGTGCACTTGCACCATTGTTCTCCCAGAAACAGAGCCCATAAGCATATAACACGAGAATAACAATGTGTCAAGTCGACTTGGTCCTGTGGTGAACAGATATTATGCTGATATGTGCTCCTTTTCCGGAGAATAACAATGTGTTAAGTCGACTTGATCTGTTGTTTTAACCTGAATTTGGAATAAATTCAAACATTATACATATTATAGATGACTTAGCTGGTTATGATTCTAAAGGCCAAAAATGTCACTTAGCACACTAATGTTTTAACCCATCGCTTTGACCTTTATTTACCTTTATAACACAACAGTTGTTACTTGTTTTTCTCTTCATATATATAGTTCAATATGTGACTTCCATTTTGGTGGCAGAATATTTACTTTTTAACGACTGTTGATAAATATATGGAAAATGTTGTCACTCACATTCCATATTTCAATCTAGGCCATGTACAACAACTACACCCCCAGATTTAAAAAAAATCCATACAATAGATGTTATTACCAATATGTTTCTTACGTTCTAGTTGAGGTTATTCTAGAGGTTTTATGCTATTATTCTAGCAATTTAAACCTTGGTTAGTTTTATTATTCAAAAAGTGACATAAAAGTACAGATAGTGTGATGGCGAAACATTTGCTAAATCACTGTGGCATGCAGTTGTGACCTTTGTTTACCTTCATAACTTAGAGATTGTAATAATATTTTCCTACATATATATCAAACATTAAAAACATTACATTTTGGTGCCAGAATCTTTAAAAATGATTGAGTATTGACAAATATATTACCAATTATGTACACATACTTCATTTTTTTGTGATACCATACAGTACACCCCTCCCTAGCCTAAAATGCCCCTAAAAATGACTGATACCACAATTTGATTGTACACACCACCTGTTCTAGAAGGTTCATACTACCATCTTATCAACTCAAACCTTGGTTACTTTTGGTGTTGAGATAAATCCGTTTTTAAGCGTCTTTCAGGATTTCTCTCCTGGACTATCACGCAATACTTGATTCCCCTGTGATTTTGGTGGTATCTTACACCTGTGCTATCACTTTATCACTTATGTATAATGGTTTGCTTCAAATACACCCCACACACAAACTATGATATCAGATATGAGGTCAGTCAGGGTGTCTCAATGTGCCCCAAAACTGTCTCAAGCTGCCCGCAGTCTATCTCAAGGTGCTCCAAAAGTATCTCAAGGTGCCCCCACTTTTTTCAGGCACATCTTGAATATTGTCACAAAGGAAGTCTCTGGGGACGTGAAAGTTCACGACTCGGGTTCACCACAGCCAAAAACATAATGAAACAAAACCAAAATTATTCAAATCAGACCTGTGGATCCAATGTTATTGAAAACATACTTTTTATGGCGGCCATCTTTAAAAATGGCAGCCATTTTGAATTTTTGTTTTTCAAAAGTGTGGACGATAAGGAGAGTCAATGTCAAGTTTGGTGCTTGTATCAACATTTGAAATATCATTTTGCTTATCACACAGCCTTGACAAAACAGAATTTCAGTAAAAAAATAGGGGTTTCGGGTAAGGTCAAGCTATGGCGATTTTCACAATTTCGCCTGGGAGGATTCCTTAGGACTTTTTTGTGTTATAGACTATATGTCTCTGAAACCAAAACAGTGGCAAAACCTTGTAGTTTGTTTTAGGTTGACCCCTTTTTTTTCGTAAAATACCTGGACTATCTGATAAAAGTTTTATGCAAATCCATTTATTACTTTGTAAATATGCCTGCTGACGGATAGACAGACAGACAAACCATCACGACCAAAATCACGACCATAACATATACACTTTGCGAACGTATGCCCACAATTATGCATTATAATATTATCGCATAGATATATATAAAATTATTAATTATTGCGATCATAGACTTATCAAATAGAACTAGACATACTATTTCCAATAGTGGCAAATATAGATTAGGTTAGTGCTTTCTATAAATATTGATATTTTTAGCACTGTGTAAAACCATTATTTTGCATCCCGATTGACGTGATTTTATAAAACGTGTTAAATAAAAATGATCGATGTTGTGAGAATGCCATCGTGTAGTGTTCTATGGAGTACAATACCTATATAACATGAAAACAATGAGGAAAAAACTTTGGACCCACGTTCCAGGTTCGCCCAAAAATATGCATTTGACCCCCTGACTAATACATCAAGAGGTGAATGAGAGACTGCTAAATACATGATCCAGCTGATCTCATTAGCTTTATTTTGTCATCTTCGCTCATTCCTACACCTGACACATGATCCATAATTATGCAAAATAGACACAACCCCATGCATTCCAGGTTCACAACATCAACTTTGCTGAACATGGACATTCTTTTATCCCAAAAAATGTTCAACGAGGCGACGTTGTATATGTTAATCTAATATACTAGCTGTCACATATTTTGGAATATAATTATGTAGAGGTTGAGCTGTTCAGGAATATCACTAAATGTAATTAGACATCTTGAGCCCACGAGATAATTCGTACAAACATCAATTTTATTGCCAGCCATAAAAGCTGTTGTTTTCCTAGGTCCACTGACATTGCCGGCAAAATACAAGCAGTGTTCGACTGAAGTCGGCTGTGAATATTCTGCGATTTGAATTGTATAAATTTAATATCTAAGTCGTCTTACAACGGTTTGCTATTAGCGACAGGTCGGAGATCAAACAGAGGAAATTGAGGGGTGAAATTTTTGGCGATTACTCGCCGTTTTGTAAGTCTCACATCAGTCGGGGATTAAAGCGAATTGGTCTGAGAGCAGTTTGAGAAAAGGCTCTGGAGTCTCAGTGGAGTCGCCGACTTTTTAGATGAGTAGATATATGAAAATATCCACTCGAACCCCCCAAAAAATTCAAACAAAACGTTTCTCAACGGTTTTCTATCCCACTGGATATAGTGAATAAAGTTGAGAAACATTTTGTTTTAATTTTTGGGGGTCAGGTGGTATCTCGACCCGTCTATTTATGAAAAGGGTCTCAATAAGAATCTAAACAGCGACCAATCAGGGAGTGTTATTATAGTAAAAGTCACTTTAAATCTGTCACTTTCGCGTTGCATGTTTTTCGCTCATAGCTCAAGCAATTTTCATCCGATTTTCATGAAATTTGAAAATTTCAGGGATAAATATTATGTAGTTTAAAAGTTAGACCATTTGACACATGTAGTTTTTGCGAATTATGACCCTCCTCTATAAATAGTTGAAAAGAGTGCTTGCCAAACGTCAGGAAGCCAGGACACTATAGGTTGACTTGGCGGATACAGTTTTTCTCTCGTTTGATTCTGGGGAATAACATGCTCCAGAATCTAAAACTGGCTGGTAAATGGAGTTTACCATTAAGCATTTTTTTAATTCAAGATGGCCGCCAAGATGGCCGTCAAAATAGGGTTTTCACAACAATAGATCTAGTTCATAAACTAATGGACCGATTTTCATAATTTATTATTATTATTATTATTATTTTGGTCATGCTCGAGCCGGTAAACATAATAGAAAGTACCTCGAGGTCAATTTAAAGGTCAATTGAAATGATCAAGGTCATTTTTTATCGTTTTTTACTTTCAATCACATAATAGTGTTGTTTTGAGCTGATGATTGCGCTAAAATACTAATACTTTATTTAAAGCATTGAATAAACTGAAATAAATTAGACTTGTTGAAATGACCTTGAAGTTGACCTTGGAGGGACTCGGGGCTATTTTTAATGACTCGGGCATGTCCGAAACCACACAAAACGACCCTAAGATCATCGAAATCGGTCCATAACAAAAGGTTTCTCAACGGTTTTCTATCTTACTAGATATAGTGAATGACGTTGACAAACCTTTTGTTTTAATTTTTTTGGGGGCCAGGTGGTATATCGACCCGTCTATTTATGAAAAGGGTTTAAATAACAATTTAAACGGCGACCAATCAGGGAGTGTTATTAGTCATGAAGCGAACCTGCTTATGCTCATAATGTCCCTGTGTACCGTGCAGATCTTTTTGCGATGGTCTAAAGTAAGTGAAATGTTTGCTTTACTTCACTTTTCGGCCAGTATGGCCATTTAAGTGAAAATTCCTAGTATTACAATATCCCATATTGTATAGTTAAAGTGGTGAAGGAAAGACAAAGCTAATAAAAGCATGTTTACACTAAAATGTCCAGTTTAAAAGTTTAAAAATTGTCATATCCAGTTTGATATGACAATATGACGATGCTCCTGGCACCTATATGTAACGAGTCTGATGACATGTTGTAGCGCCTGCACTACAACACAGTTTAATGAGTATAAAAATGTCAGCATAAATAATGCAAAATATGAAGTGATTATAACATGAACGACTTATCAAGTCACTATATCTCCATGTAATTGGATTGATTGTGTAAAAACTACAAGAGTAAGTCTAATAATTATAACATATAATATAGGTTACATTCCCGAAGGAACTGAATAATAAAACCAGCAGGGGTGTCCCTGAATAGCTCAAATAAGGAAATCAATGCGAAATACTTCCTTCTGATGTGCGCATATTTCGCACAACTGAGAAGGACATGTCTTACAGTGAGACGAGTATTTCAGCACATAGGTCTCAATTCTCCTCTCAATAAATACCCGTTTGTGAAATGGGCATGGCCAATTCTGGCCCTGCATAAGACAACGTCATCTCTTCGGCGTTCCATTGGTGTAAAAGATCGCTTAATGATTGGTTGTACCTCGAACAATTTGCTGGTGACATTGATGTCCCATTCACCTTGCAAAATGTCATCAAAGTAGACAGAGATGTTGTACTTGAAATCAGTATATGGTATATAATAAAACTGTTTTGTCTTATCCAGGGCAGCCTTTGCCAAAACATCAGCCCGTTCATTGCCCTGTATTCCAATATGGCTGGATACCCAGCAAAATACAATGTCCTTGTGCCCAGACAAGTAGTGACACATATGCAAAATATTGGAAACAATTGGGTTGTTGAGTTTTTGACTCTTAAGAGCCTGGCTGAAGATAGCGAGTCTGTGATGATCATGAACTCCTTGTCACTACTATCCCAGATGTATTCGATGGCAGCTTCAATAGCTAACAGTTCCGCTGTGCAAATTGAAGCCTCATCGTTAATGCGGCAGCTAAATTCATGATCATCACAGACAAAGGACATAGCTGTCTTCTTGTCTTCCTTTGATCCGTCAGTATACACCTTCCGGTGCCTCGGAAATCTACAAAATAGCTCCAGCAACATGCTCTGGAAGACAAGGGGACAGGTGTCTCCTTTCCTGAGATCTGAGAGGTTAAAAAGTATATTAGGCTGTTGAAGAAGCCAAGGTGGACACTCTGGTGGGAGCACAACGCTAATTACGTCGAGCTCCACCTCCATGTCCACCAGATGGGGTTGGAGTCTTATACCCAAAGTAGGTATAGTCTGGCTTGTTATTAAACAGTCTCTTGTTTTCTGGGTTGACAACACACGAGTATGCGGGGTTCTCAGGATTTGCTTTCATTTTCATATAGTATTGCAGGCTCAGCTTCAACCGGCGAGTCTCTAAAGAGGGCTCACCGGTCTCCACCTGAAGACTTTCAATGGGTGATGTTCGAAATGCCCCTGAGCATAATCTCAAACCTTGGTTCGCGATTGGATCAAGTACTGCTAAGTATGATCGTCTCGCTGAACCATAAACAATACAACATTAATCCAGTTTGGATCTGATGTGAGACCGGTAAATCCTCAGTAAGGTTGTCCGGTCACCACCCCAATCCTTGCTGGATATAACTCGTAGTAATTGTAATGCTTTCCTACACTTATCTTTCATATATTTGATGTGTGGAATAAAATTGAGCTTCTTGTCGAAGAAAAGACAAAGAAATTTGACCTGCTCTCCAACAGGAAGCTGTTGTCCATATAGTTTGAGATTAGGCTCAGGCTGTAAGCCATTTTTGTTACAAAAATGTACACATAAAGTTTTTGTGGGAGAAAATTTAAAGCCGTTCTCATCCGCACAAATCACCAACTTATCGAGGCAACCTTGCAGGCGCCGCTCAATTATTGCCATATTGCTTGACTGGCAGTAAACAGCCAGATCATCAACAAATAACGATTTTTCAATATCTTCTGGTAAAGCATCAATTATACTGTTTATTTTAACGGTAAATAGAGTTGGTGAAAGGATACTACCTTGTGGGACACCCTCCTCTTGTGGATTTAGTGAAGAGTGGGTGTTGTCCAACAGACTTTAAATTTTCTCCCCTTTAAAAAATTGTCAATGAATAAGGGTAATCTACCCTTCAGGCCCATTTCATGGAGATCTTTCATGATACCACCCTTCCATGTGGTATCATAGGCCTTTTCTAAATCTAAAAATATTCCAACTGTATGTTGACTTTTTACAAAACCTTGACGGATATAAGTTTCCAGTCTGACCAAATGGTCTGTGGTGCTTTTGCCTTTTTAAAAAACACATTGATATTTAGTTATTATGTTATTGTCTTGCAAAAACCATGTGAGACGATGATTGATCATGCGCTCCATGATTTTGCAAAGACAACTTGTCAATGCTATTAGCCTGTAATTATTAGGATCCGTTCGATCTTTTCCAGGTTTAGTGACAGGGATCACTGTTGCTTCTCTCCATCCATCTAGAAAATCCTGAGATTGCCACAGTTTATTCAAGAGTAGAAGCAACAGATCAAGTGATACATCAGGCAAATGTTTCAGAAACTGGTGATGAATTTCATCAGGGCCAGTTGCCGAATCAGTTGCCTGAGCGATAGATTTAATTAATTCTCGTTTAGATAAATCAACATTGTACTTTTCGTCATTATCTGACTCAAAGTCCAATGTGTCTTCCTTCTCCTTGTCCCTAATCTTTCGAAATGTTTCCTGATAATGATCTGGCGATGATTTTGCAGCAAACGATGTTGCAAGCGTTTCTGCAATATCCGTTTTATTGGTTATTGTGTCAGAATCGATGACAAGGTACTTGATGGTTTTATTTTTCCTCTTGCCACTGATTTTTGAGATGGGCTAAAATTTATATCATGTATATAATGTGCATCTGGAGATGTTAATTGAGTCCTCAACCCTCGGTGGAGATTAATCCTATTAGTTGATCAAATTTGTGCGGACGTTTGCTTCAGCACAACTGCATTAGACAAGAAACAGTTCGCATACGATCACCTTGAAGTTTCCTGTGTGTATAAATCACTAACCTGTGCAACAGTCCTCTCATGGCTTTTCACTGACAGCCACGCTAGAGACGGAATTTCTGTCTAATAAATCACACACTAGACCTATAGCAATTTGTTGTTGATATGGCCTAATTACTTTACACTTAAACCAACATTAGTGATATTTTTAAAATAAATGCAGTTGAATATATATATATGCCTAGAAACCTAAATGTGTGACACAAAGGAATTATCAATCACTGACGATCATCGTCTGTAACTTTGTGTTAAATCTTTCCTGGTCACTATACTAGTAAATTATGTGCTTTGCTCTACATATAACTTTTTGTGGCTGGGCTTTAGCCCGGGCACTTTATTGACAGAGTTTGTGGGACATAAAGTGACGTCATTTCATTCATAAAACTGATAGATGGGTGATTTCCATTCATAAATCTGACCATTGGCCTTAGTTTTGTGGACCCTATCAATAGATACGGATACACATACAGCTTCTTTTATCAGTTTGATACAAAACAAGACTGTTCGATGTTGACGGTCCCTAAACTACTGGTAGTATTTTAGTTATCAAGTCTGTCCTAACAGAAATGTCATTGGCTGATAAGCAAAAGCTCTTGTCCAGCATAATCAATCAGCTATGTTCTGATTGGGCGCAACTTATGCAAATTACAGGGCCCGGTAACAAGCATTATTCTGGGGAGAAGTGTTTGTTTCCAGCTCACTGATTAGCCAGCAATGACATCATTCAAAATGTGACACAATAGCTGACATTCATCTCCAAATATGGTAGGCCCTATTGGTCTCAAGGATTCCCCTCCTGGGACATATTGCATGCTGATTGGTCAACAATGACATCATTTTTATAATATGACCTCTGTAACTGACCTAATCTCTGAGGTCAGAATTATCTGTACACAGGGTTTCCCCTAAAGATCTACGCTTGCCGGAAAACTACAGACGACCTCCACCGGAGCCACGCTGGGTAAGCCTTAGCAGAGATGTGTATGGTGTATACATAATGAGCGCGCGCAAGCTTGGTCAGCACGCTGTCTACTGCATGCACTGTGGCCACATCCAACAAACACTAGACGTTGACCCAATGTGGAAACAATGTTGGGCCACCGTTTACGACGCTGGTCCAACATTGGTGTGGTGAATACATGTGTCTGTAATATCGCCTGTCCTATATCCACCGCGTGCCGAGTCAATGTGCCATTGTTCTGGGAATAGGCAGGGCTATCCACGAGTGCGGTACTTTTCCAACAACATTTTTACAACCTAATTTGAATATGTCTAATACATTGTCCGTAAACTATTAATGATAAAGAAAACCAAACTTGATATATCTGTACATTTCAAAAAAGTGTACATTGTGAATGAAGAATCTATAATAGATCGAGACATATGCATGATATGCCACGGAAGCTGACATTAATGGAAAGTTACCTTGTGAGGCCTATAACATACATGTATATATAGGCTAACACTTGTTTACAGAGTTGGTTTCAGTTTGGGGTGGCCCAACATAAACTCTAGCCCAACCCCCCCCCCCCCATATATCTAATGGTGCGTCCCTGACTCCTGAAAGACTGAATGATGTCACTGTTTTTTTCTGTCAAAGCAAGACCTGGCAGTGTTACCATGGAAGTTGCAACTAGTCTTAAAGACTTAGATCTAAGAAGTTGCAACTAAATTCAAGTACAACTACAATGCAGACTGCTTAATATCGTTTAGTAACATTGTCATATAGCCTAATTCTGTGTATTGTTAATATAATGTAGATATGTATGAATGGTATAATCTCACAGTAAAGTATAGAGACTGGGGCACCTTGAGACTTGGGGTACCTTGAGACAGGCCTGTTGACAGAAATTATATTGCGATTTGTCCGCCAGCTGGTCAATGGTACAAAAACTAACCACTTTCCATTTTCCACCCTGCAGTGTTATGCTTAGATCCATATTTTACATGGAAATTACTTTTTTGGGATGATCAATATCTGTGTCCATAGATCACGTGATACTTGATTTCCTTATGATTTTGGTGGTATCGTACACCTGTGCTATCACTTTCTTACTTACGTATAATGGTTTGCTTCAAATACACCCCACACACAAAATATGATATCAGATATGAGGTCAGTCAGGGTGTCTCAATGTGCTCCAAAAACTGTCTCAAGGTGCCCCGAGTCTATCTCTAGGTGCCCTGAAAGTGTTTCAAGATGCCCCCACCTTGTGAAGGCACATATTGTTACTTCAACATCTAGCATTATGGATGTATCAAGTTACCCCAGGTGGTGTCTCAAGGTGTATCCATATGTGTCGTAAAAATATCTTATTTCAAAATCCGACATGACTAACGTTAGCTTAAAATTGGGTTATTCCCAGCATCAGTCAAGGTCGAGCTGTGACAAGAGGATTGTGCATGTGGGCCTACCTAGCCAGTACCTAGTCAATGAAGTTAGGCCTTAACTCTTTAAGTGCTTCATTACTACTTAACATTTCCCTTTCATTTGAAGTTGGCATTGCTCACGCAATTGCCAACTTCAAATGAAAGGAAAATACCTCCTCACTTAAAAATTAAACCTGCTAAATTTCACAATGGGGGCTTTACTCAAGATTTATACATGCATATTTGTTCAATTTCTGTCAAATTTTAGTTGTGGAAAAACAGCATGAATGCGCTTAAAAGCGTCGCCCGCACTCAAAGGACAAGAGGATTGTGCATGTGGGCCTATAGTCTGGTGCGGTATGTCATTTTGGCCATTTCTGTTGCCAAAATTGATTTTATTGTTTTTATGGCTTCATTAGGGGTCAAATAAGCCAAAAATATTGGGGTTCAATTTTTCCCGCCCCTCAACCTCGTTTTATGGCACATTCAAAATGGCCGCCATCGAAATCACATATTTGGCCATAACTTGGCCTCTAGGAAATCTAGAGTTACGATTTTGATGTCTATACCCATGTTTTTGGGTATGAAGAATCCAATAGTGCCCATACAAAATGTGTATGTCTTGTAGATATTCCGATAATAAATATAAAACACATTTTTCATGCGTTCTCGGTCATTTTTTGTCGCAAATATGAAAAAACTTAAATTTTCAGAAAATTATTTTGGAAGCGTTATTTAGTATGTATTATAATATAAACAGCGCATTGCTGATGGTTTCTGAATGTTAGATGTTTCGTTGATGGACCCTAAATATTCCACCAAGAAGGCGTACAAGTGATAGCGTAGAAACCGAGCAACTTTAATAACGATGTTTGGTACATTTCCTGAATTTGCAAATGAACATTTTGCAAATTGATAAAACTAGTGTGTCTTTTGAAAAAAAATACACACTTTTTTAAGAAGTAGATAGGAGGGATGAAGGTCCGATCGAAATTTAAAAAATAATACAAAATGAATACAAAAGTGTGAGCAAATTGTGCGTTTCAGCAATGTTTCATGTGTTGTCAAACAAATGATCAGAATCAATCATCATGATCATTGCGATTGTGATCCATCCCATCAGCAAAATTATTGGATTTTTAGATTTTTTTCTGTAAAATTTTTAAACGATGCACAAGAAAAAATAAAATAGGGGATTTTATTTCATCACAGCCCATGAGAGATATCCCCGTTTAAATTTCATAATTTGACTTGTTCTCCGAGATGCAGGGGCTACTCTGAGATCAACAATTTCATGAAACAATTAATTTAAATACTGACAGTTAAATCTCCGCGTCAAGGCAATATTCTAATGAGACGCAAAGCGAGTATTACCAATTAATATATAAATCTGTAACCTAACAAGGATGCCCGGCCGCGCAATGATTACAGTCTCTGTATCGCGTATGCCTACAAACTCTGTTATTGGGGAATAGATTGGAGGAGGACTGGGGCATTACCACAGCTGACATTTAAGCAGATTACAGCAAGCATTCAATGTCTTGGTTCATCGAAAAGACAATGAGGTTTAGGTTTAAATTTAGTGATTTTGATTAATATATTAACATATTGACAATTGTTAAATTTCAAAATGGCCGACTGTCGGTCACAATGACACAAGCTATACTACCTGGTTTGCTTGTTACATACCACACTGTTGCATTTGTACAGGAGTCGTCTGCAAGGCTGAGCATTTTAACTATATCTGGTACTACGGTCTTATTTGCATCAATATTTGTTGAGCTCAATAACAGCCCTTGGTGCAGGTGAACTAAGACATCTGACAGGAATGAACATGTTATATTTCACTTCCCACACATTTTGTTCTAATGGTGGGAGGTTTGACCATCTGATAAAGTAAGGTCATGTCTCCGATTGACATGTGGTTGGCTCTCATAAGGTGTAGCTCATGTAGGTGAACATCTCCCATTCTAGATTTTTAGACAAGAATAGTTGCCACCGTAAGGCTGGAATTATCATTAGCTGATTAAGCCAGAGGATTAGTACACTTCACATACAAAATTCGTCCATGCTTCCAAGGCTTTCGATGTACAAATTTAGAGAGGGAGAGGCAGCGCATCGATAGAATATCGGACTGCCACGTCGTTCATGCACGCATCCCGGGTTTGAACCGTGCTGATCTCGCAGGGGTCTTTCAGAGAAATATCCTTGTCTATTCCCTCTCAATGTGACTAGGTGACCACAGTTGCGGCCTCGTCGAGTTCAAGTTGAAACTAGTGTGTTGACGTTAATTTACAAGCTATTTAAAATAACAATATATGTGGATATAATCTGTTTACGTGTGAGGTACACTTGAATGCCTTTACAAAAAAAATACTTTTGGACTACTCTGTTGCAGTACATATTTAATCCAATTATACCTCAAATCACTAATTACTCAGTTAATGCATCAGTATTAGATTCAGAATTTGTCAGTATTTGACCAGAATATATTATTTGGTTCAAATCACACCTGTTGAGGAATGACGCTCCTGTTAGTGTAACCTGTGCAGAAAGAAAGTGAATTCACCTGTCCTGGAGAAATTAGTACAAGCTCAACTTATTAGAGTTTTAGACACACGACCTCTGGTCACGATATCTGTTCTAGAGTATGCTCCCATGATTAGAAGTAACCAAGAGAGAGATATCATTACCCATAGTACCCAGTGCTGATTCCACCAAATGATAGGCCCGAGGTGGTTTTTGTATTACTCTTTTGTCATGAAGCATCCCTTGTGTAATCACTCACACGTGATCCGTGGACTGCCAATAAAGCGGTCCTAGATCTAGGCCTATTATTAGGACATCTTACAATCTTCTGACTTCATGAGCTACTCTCATGGTTTGATAATTGTGTCACTTGCATCAATCTGCAGAAAACTCAACTCAATGGGAACCAGTTCTAAACAACTTGGTTTGGATGACAATGTACATACATAGTACTTAGTAAAAGTGTTCATCAGTTTTTTCAGCAATCTTGACTTCTGCCTTTCTAGAATGACTTCTCGCAGGTTATCTAAATTTTCAACCACTTGATGTTGTGTCTCGCGGGCATTATCACTTTTTTACCGGATAACATATTTATCTACTACTGAGCATACAATATGCAAACACATTCAAGTGTATCTGTTAACATGACTGGGTTGGTACAAAATGTATTATGTTTTCTGTTCTCTTATTATGAAACATCATTTGTAAAATTTCTTAATTTGATGAACTGTGGTAGGATACAAGGCGTCTCATGTAAACAGACTATCTTTGATTATGTTGTCCATTTGAAAAAATATCACGTTACCCTTTTCTTGTATTTAGATTGAAACTGATTTACTGATACCTAGCGAAACATCTTAGTGGTTGTGAGTTGCTTGTTTCTTTCGCATAAGAAAATGAACCAAGCCATTGAATGTTTGCTGTGATCCTCTATGGTAATGGCCCTGTCCCCTCCAATTATGACTGGAATCTATACTCTGATATCTCTCACAGGCTGTGATGAATTAAAAGTCCCCCTTTTATTTGTTATTGTGCATCATTTATGGATTTAAGAAAAACAAGATCTAAAAATCCAATAATTTGATGGATGGGATGTTCCATAATTACCCACCAAGATTAATTCTGATCATTTGCTTAGCAAATATGAAACATTGCTGAAACACACAATTTGCGCACAATGTGTGCTAATTTTATTTCATTTCAAATAACATTGACCCATCCCACCCACTTCTCAAAGTTATCAAATGTGTTTTGTAAAAGACACATTACCGGCAATATCAATTATCGTCTGTGACTGTTGTAAAATGTTTAAATGAAATAAAATTTTGAAGGTGTCATAAAACGAGGTTGAGGGGCGGGAAAAATTGAACCCCAATATTTCTGGCTTATTTGACCCCTAATAAAGTCAAACATCGTAATTGAAATTGTTCAGTTTTTACAATCGCTTTACGTCACTTTGGTCAACTATTTGGGGTCCATTAACGGAACACATCATTCAGAAACCATCAACAATGTACTGTTTATCATAATACACACTAAACAACGCTCAATGTTTGAATTTTAGTTTTTTTCGAATTCGCGAAAAAAATGACCGAAAACGTATCAAAAATGTGTTTTAACGTTAATTTTAGAATATCTAAGATACATCCACATTTTTTATGGGCACTATTGGATTCCTCGTACCCAAAAACATGGGTATAGACATCAAAATCGTAACTCTAGCCATGCTAGGGCCCAAGTTATAGCCAAATATGTGATTTTGATGGCGGCCATTTTGAATGTGTCATAAAACGAGGTTGAGGGGCGGGAAAAATTGAACCCCAATATTTCTGGCTTATTTGACCCCTAATAAAGTCAAAAAAACAATAAAATCAATTTTGGCAAGAACTTTTAATTTTAGGCATATTTCTGACATACCGCACCAGACTACTACCTAGCCAGTACCTAGTCAACGAAGTTAGGCCTAAAACACAAACTGTGTAACAGTCGACCTGTGCTGGTTTGGACAACATCAGATGCAATAGGCCTACACCTCTAGAATTGGACATTCAATTCAGCTCTATGATAAATAGCCAAATTTAAGTTGTTGCCGGTCCGACATGACTAACTTAAAATTGGGACATTTCCAACCTCAGTCAAGGTGAAGCTGTGACAAGAGGATGATCAGCATTTAATTATTCATTGATGTCAGTCTTAATATCCAAATAAGCACACAACATTCCTCATTCAGTTACTGTTGTTGCCGTTGCATGGCAGATTTGATACTCATACGGGCATGTCGTTACGAGCGAGTATGCCATTCTGATCAATCAGAATGACACACCCTTATAATTGAACAATTTGTAGTATTTCAGAGTCCTCCCTTTGCCCCAGACACATGAGGCCCTTGGCCCTAGCTACCACTGAATATATCTGCATTCAAAGTTTATAAGGCGCTCGTGTGGTATTCATGCCATTACCTATGTTCAATTTACATTTATCAACATAAATACAAGAGCAATCACCCCAATATGATGAACTGATTTTACAATGAGTTTATTGGAGCGGTGTACTTTAACCCACTCAACAAATGGTTTCACCAAGCGCGATTTTGTGCGAATATTTTTTTATTGACTGGGACATTCACCTGATTCTTCAATTTTTGTGACGATTTTTGCTGGACTAACATTATCTGATTATATCAGAGTGTTATTTACCATTTCCATATTAGGCCTACCAAGCGTATTGTATTGAAGTGTGAGGAGAAATAGGGAATGGAAATCAATTTTATGATTTGAGATGCATTGAAAACGCTGGTATATATTATATCAAATCTATGTGCTACTTTTAGTAAAATAATAAAGTCCATGGTCAGTCACATGTCAACAAAATCAAATGCATGTGGAGCATTTGTCGGATCAAAATCCATTGGGTACTCTTGTGTTATGCTACGTAATCTATTATAATCATCTATGCTACAACATTATATTATTCAGTATAGAAACTGAGCTTTTTCTTTTGCACATATTATACTCTCGTTTTTTTTAATATATCAACAAACTGTTCCTATCGACACCTTTTATTTAATGGAGCTTAATTAATTAATTAGTTATTTCATTCAAATATTTTAATTCATTCATTCATTCATTTATGTGTATGATATGTGAATCCTTGAGGAGCATAATGCAACAACAAATACCTTTTCAATTGAAATGGAATTAAAATCGATCCTTTTGTATACACGTAGGAAAATAACACCCTAACTGTTGAACCTCTTATGCGTATGTTAATTTATTCACAAATGTAAAGAGCGAATATGGCGAACTTTCTAAATGACCTCGTATATTAGGCCCTATACAGTAAAAATGCGTGGCGGTATCTAGAGGGTGTGGGAGGGGTCAGTAGCAATGGGATCGCCAAGAGCGCATCATATACCCCGCCGATGACTTGCTTATAATGCATGTTAATGTACACTTGGAAATCCCCCTTGGAATTTCTGGCTACGCCCCTGTAAAACTCACTTGGGTTCTGATAGTAGCATCGATGGTTAATTTATCTCAACTGATAGGTTCATGGTGAACGAAATGGTAGCACGTTTATCTTCTTATTGACTATTATACACGGAGGAACATGATCAAATACCTCTAAGCGTGTCATATTTACAAGTTTACATGACAAGTCTAGATGTTAGCATAGCTGTCTAACATAGACGCTAAAAAGCGACCGGAGTCACCAATATTAGTATGAAACACGTACCACTCATCTTTGAGCTTGTCCAAACTATTGTCCAGTTGTATACCAGTAGTGTAAAATAAGGTTAACAGCCGTGTCGTGTGCACAATAACGTTCTCAGGTAAAAACGGGAACCTCAGGCATAATAATTTGGAACAGCCCTCAACTTTGATCATGTCCCCGCTATTGGTGCGTTGGCTCTGAATACAAAGTGAGGTGACAATTAATGATTGCCTAGCTAGCGTATCGTGGTAAACAATATTTTAAATCGATAAGGTAAAACTGGCGGCGGTAGTTTCCATTATCATGGAACAGCCCTCAGTACAAATTATTTCGAGTTATTCGTTGATTTCACCCATTGTGAAAAAAATCAAGCCAAACATATATTGACGAGCGCATTTAATTCAAACAAAAACTAGAGGACAGCGGTAACCTAAATTATTTTGGGGGAGCCCTCATTTTTAATCAGTTGTTATCGCATGAAAAAGTGTGTTTCTTTGCTCCATGTGATTATAGATCGTTAAAGTTCCGACTTCTATTATATAGCTGCTACTAAAATTGAAAGTAAACATCATTTGATCAGCAATATATATGTGTCACCCAAGGGTACATAGTAAGAAACCATAAGGTGACATATATAAAAAGTCACCCAAGTGGGGTTTTTTTATGAGCATGGTAGTGGTTTACCTTGAGGTGACACAAAAAGTATATGTTACGAAAATATAAATTTTAAAAAATGCAACATAAATACAAACTGCTAAAAACGGTATCCAGCCAAGCAAGCATAGACACTCTCGCACACTTAATACAGGAACATACCAAAACACAACTATTTGTAAACATCTTACCTGCTGAATTGTAACACACACAAAGACAACACCAGAATTATGTAAGACAATACATTCGAGAGTCCCAAACACTTGGAGTAATTCCTTATGCGAAAGTTTTAATGGAACTAATCTTCGTCTCGCGTTGTCAGCTTTAGGAGGAAGAGGAAGTGAACAGTACATATATATACAAACACATGTACTTCACGACTTTACACGAGTCTATCGCAAAAAAATATAAAGGAAAGGTATATTAAATATAAATATCACGCCACAAAAAATGCGAAATCCAATAATTGCATCCAGCATGTTGTCATGCTTCGCTGCACATACTTAAAGAGACGGGTGATGTTTATCGTTTTCCATTCAATGTGACATGAATACGTGAGTATTTGTGTGAACTGTACATGCTGTATTTTATATCTTTATTACATAAAATCACAATAAATATTAATACAACTGTCAAATGTATCTTGTTAAAGGTGGAACACACAAATAAATTATATGAATTCAATTGAAAATGAAAAGATCATGTTTATAAAATTATGTTATAGTTTAATTTGCCCGTTGTGTGTTGAGTTCACATCGCACTATTTCATATTCTAAAAATTGCAGTCCATATAAATTTTGTTGGTAATTAATAATAACAGCTGGACAACACTCAAAAGAGTCGTCCGCACAGAAAGGGTTACGTGGAATGACCTATATATTCTTTATATGTGTTGTACATAATGACATAGTACATATATATACTACATAGTTCCATAGTTACACCCATACATGTGAAAATGAGCGTATTTTAATGCTTAATCACACATGCAATCACGCACTCCCAGCGCTACTTAATACAACTGTGAAATGTATCTTGTTAACAGTGGAACACACAAATGAATGATATTAACAAGAACGTTCTGTATCGAACGTCCACTCTAAACAATATAGGTTCTTTAGAAGGAACCCTCCAGTACTATCACCATGTAACCTCCTGGGGTTGCATGGTGATAGTACTGGAAGGTTCTTTTTAAAGAACCTATATTGTTTAGAGTGGAGATCCTTGATATTAACTTAACCCATTAAAGCCCGCTGGCAAGTTTTTTTGCCAGTGACTTTTTAGTGTGACCTCGCAGTGAAAAAATAGTTTTTTAAAGGATACACGACTTGACCCGCTGTAAACTCCTCTGTCATCTTGGTTAACTACATTTTATGCAATTGATAGTCGAAACCAAAGTTTAGCTTATGTTTGTCGGAAAATAGTACTTCCAGAATGCGACTTCATCGTCGTGGAAAAGGACAATAAGTAATTTTTTACATATCTTGTAGTAAATAGGTCAATATTCATAAATAAACTGTGATGTGCATAAAAAAACTAATGATCCACATGGCAAAAAAATTTGCCAGTGGGATAATACATGGTAATATAGTCTGTAGTAATAAACACTTCTGTAAAATGATGCAACGAAATACATTATGTTTATTATGACTTTCTGGTACTAAATCACCGAGCATGCTGATATGTTCAGTAGATTCCCACCCTTTTCTAATAATAATTGTTTGTCTGCTAAATGTCATATACTAGGAACACACTGCAATTGAAAATGTAGGTACTGGCAAGAAAAGTTGCCAGTGGGCACTTATGGTGTCTTTGATTGATATGTTTATGATATATGATGAATGATATCCTCTCCATGTTTGAATACGCTGCGAGGGATGAGCCAACTACTGTAAAGCAGCTCAGAAAGCGAGGAAGTAGATGGTATCATTAAGATGTGTATGAAATGTACAAGCTCAGTTTCAATTTGTGGTCTCTAGGATATACATATATCACGTAAAACCGTATATTTGCGGGTCTGAAAACACCCCTAGTCTCAGTATGAAATAAAATACATTTATGTATGATACTCCTCGTGGGAGTGATTACCAGTGTTGGTCACTACATCGACCATATCTAGGGGTACTGGGATGATTGCTAGTAGTAGTACTTTTTGCCCCCATCCAGGGATGGTCACTATTAGAGATCTGTTCCGTCAGCTGCATGCTATACGGCATGGTACGGAAGCACTAGTCTACAGCAATCATCCAAGGGAAGCTGCAGCCTCCTCTATCTGGCCATAATCTTCGGGCGGATTGCCAGTGGTGTACCTCCACTCAACTGGGGTGCCAATGCAGCTCTCGTATCAGTGCAGGCGCTGGTGTAGGCCGTGGTAGCCTTAAATAATGGCAATGGCGTGTTGTTGACATTAGGTGGTCTCTCACGGCGAATGAATGGAGTTACCCTTCCTATTGTTACTCTGGGGCGAGGATAGCAGAGCTGTGCGAAATGCCACAGAGTCTCAGCATTAAATAGCACAGCAAAACCCAAGTCTTCAGCCGTCTGGGCATGTCTGTGAGTAGATCCCCTGGACATGCCCATAACCCCTTATTGGGCGAAGGAAAACTCTCTGAATAACCCACCATGCCCTATCACCCCCACCCTCACATCATCATCTGTACATCATTCATCTCATCAATTGACTACAACAGTTTTACTGTATTACAATGTCACTTAAAAGACCATTTGTGCCGAAAAGTGACGTAAGGCAATGATTTACTAATACTACTAATGGTCACAATTAACACATTTCATTGACCCCTCTAAAGCCCACTGGCAAGAAAATTTGCCAGTCTCAGAAACCATTTTAAAAAAGCAAATATTGTTTTTTTTTTAATTTAAAATAGTAATAATGGCCTGATCGTAGCAATGTGTTATATTTTCGACTCGGAGGCTCTGTTTTGAAAAGTTGGGCTTTAATGTTGAAAATAAAAAGATCACGTTTTTAAAAATATGTTACAGTTTAATTTATTCGCCGTGTGATGAATTCACATTGTGCTATCTCATATTCTATATATTGCAGTCCATATTAATTTTGTTGTTCTTTAATAATAACAGCTGGAGAACACGCAAACGAGTCGTCCGCACAGAAAGTGTACGCACTAAAAATGAGATTTCTTTGATCTGTGCGTTGTGACAGGTCAAATAGGGGTGTAAGTGGTGCAGGGGACCCAAATACTTGGAAATGTCTATGCTAGCTATTAAGCACCGAAGCATTTTTGTACAAATTATGGAGACCAAAGGTTTGTTTTCAATTTGTAATCGTCATAAATGGCTGACTATACTTCTTTCCGCTTCACTTGAATACCTATGTTATGGGCCATTATAAATAGTATACTACTTTAGCGCGGGGATCGCTGATCCCTGATCGCGAACCCTGAGCTGTATCGGTTAATAGTCCAGGAACATTAGGTTTTACATATGCCTAAGTACATGCAGTAGAAAAGGCAGTCACTCTTATTATATGGAGAGATAACCCGTTTGATCACTCCCCAAAAGGACATTCTGTAAACAAATGACAGTGAGAGTCCAGGATCTGACAAACGGGGGGGGGGGGGCACTGACACCACAGGTGGCACAGCTAACTTCTTAAATGCTCCAGAGACATCTAAGGCTTCAAATGATGCATTCTAGAGCATTTTTCGACCCAAATTTGGGCGTTTTTTGTTTTTTTCTGAACCCTGAAGCGGGCGCCTGTGGATCCGCCACTGAATGAACCTCCTATGAACAGCCACCTGTCTTGTATGGACACTTTTCCTGAGGCCCAAGGGTCGCTGTTCATAGCAGGCTCTACTGTATTGTTTTTCAGCACAATCCTTTTTAAAAAGCAGTAAAAATGGGCCTAAATTGTTACTGAAATGTGGAAAATTACACAACATCACATTACAAATGGTCCATGTTTTTTGAAATATTTGCAGATCTGCTTTAAATAACTATCAATCATTTTGATAAGTACATCAATCTGTTGTCTCAGAATAATTATTTATTTCTACAAATTATTATACAAAGGATATACTTTATATACAGTAGGCCTATATATAGTAGAACAGTAGGCTTTCACTAAGACAGAATAGTCGCTGGCGTTGATTTTGGTAGGGAAATGGAATATTGACGACACCACGGAAACATATAAACTTGCTACATAGGCCTACTACTGCTATTTGGAAATCGGTACCGCACAAAATCCTAAAGATAAATCGTAGGCCTGTGTGGACTCGGCTTTAGTTGCCAGTGAGTGTCTGATGATGAATCAACATTTCATGCTCTACAGACACTGTTCGTCTTGATACTATAAGTGTTGTGCCACGCCTCAAATTCTGACGTCTGAAGTCTATCCCGGCACTGAAAAAAAAAAAAGTATAATGGCCGTAGACCCTTTAACGTAGGTATTGAAATGAAGCGGAAAGACCTCAAAACTAAGACATTTAAATGGTTTCAAAGTGAAAATCCCCGTGATCTCTTATTTTGAATATAAATATTCCAGCGCTTCAAGGGTTAAATAGAGTAAGGGAGAAACGATAATTTATTTTAGCATGTGATTTTAGGTTTCCAGAGCTGAACACACCTTTTGGTATGATATTGCTTGGAAACATGAGTATAATTTAATTATGTTACCTCGAGTATATCATGTAGACTCTATACTGTATATGAATAACAATAATGTCCGTGTTGCATGGTTTCTGAAGTCGCATGATCACACACAGTCTTGCTATGTGCAGTTATATTGTGTTAGGCCTACCGGTACTTGTTATGTGGCCTACCAATTAACCCCAATTTTTGTGACAATTTATTACAAACGGAAACTAGACTGTGGGAAATCTTTATTTTAGTGATGTTGAGCATGAGATATAAATTCCTAAAAAGAAACAGTATTCAGCTACTAGTCTTATTCAACTCATACCGGTAGACTATTGTGTGTGCGTGTTACATAGGCCTATATGCCCCACCCAACAAACAGAACATTTTGTATAAAATTTGTAGGCCTACAATGTTGCACAAATGTCAAAGTTGTACAAATGTTATACAAATGTTTTGTGTTCACTGGGCAGTTATGAAACATCTATTATATACATATTTTTTAAAAGCACGTTTTATTTCAAACTCGACAAGGCGGTTTGCATATTGTGTGAAAATATATTTTTTGTGACTTTTCCAGCGGTATATCTTACTTGATTATAAAAAATCAAATATCCACATACAAGATTTGCAATATTGTGGACTATCGTGTCTCTGTTATTCAATTTACGAAAAAGTGACGTTGCGGCCATGCTGTTGTGATACAGATGTAGGCCAACGTTATATTTATTGGTATAGGATCACGTGCATATCGTACATGAAACTAGGCTTTCCCACGTTTTACGGTGCCAAATAAAAAATGACCTGGCATCCTGTATATTCTCATAGTGCACATGCTGACAATATTTGAAAGAAAATGACAAAATGACGTAGTAGGCCTACATGAAAACGTGACGTCACAAATGTACGTTTATTGCTCTCGACCACGTGTCGTAAAAATGAAATATATGACGTGAAACTACAGAACTATACATTTCCAATGATATATTATATATCTCTGAGGAAAAAAGAGAAATGCTTTAATAATACAGATTAAAAAATATATAATAATGTTGAACCTATTTTATTTAAAAAATATTAGACCATATAAAACAAAAGCTCACGACTGTTGCATAAAATCAAGTGATGTCATGTGTACAAAGCATGTATGTCATTTTTGTGTGACTACCTAGGCCAATTATAATTTATACAAATGCTGGATATTGAACGGCATCTACATGTGTATATCGCAGTTCATAAATGATCCACCTTTATAAATATCCAGTAGAAATTGGTAAAAAAGTGACGTCAAAACCATCACGACATGACGTCACAAATGCACGTTTTATGAAAAACTCGACCACTTGCCACAGAAACCGTTCACGCTACGTGAAACTAGACGTTCATACCTTTCCAGCGATATATTATTTGTCTCTAGGAATTTAAGTGTCAACTAACTCCTTAAATAACGTCAATTTTCAGATTTTCTCCTCTACTAAATGGGATCGCCTAGAGCGCATCATATAGCCCGCCGATGACTTGCTTATAATGCATAATAATGTACACTTGGAAATCCCCCTTTGAATTTCTGGCTACGCCACTGTAATACTCACTTGGGTTTTGATAGTAGCATCGATGGTTAATTTATCTCAACTGCAAAGGTTCATGGTGAACGAAATGGTAGCAAGTTTATCTTCTTATTGACTATTATACACGGTGGAACATGATCAAATACTTATGAGCGTGTCATATTTACAAGTTTACATGACAAGTCTAGATGTTAAAATAGGTGTCTAACATAGACGCTAAAAAGCGGC
Organism: Flabesymbios commensalis; assembly: GCA_964017125.1. Lineage (NCBI taxonomy): Eukaryota > Metazoa > Annelida > Polychaeta > Terebellida > Flabelligeridae > Flabesymbios > Flabesymbios commensalis. The sequence goes on along the minus strand of OZ024906.1, from coordinate 96,716,392 downwards.
CGGAGTCACCAACATTAGTATGAAACACCACTCATCTTTGAGCTTGTCCAAACTATTGACCAGTTGTATACCAGTAGTGTAAAATAAGGTTAACAGCCGTGTCGTGTGCACAATAACTTTCTCGGGTAAAAACGGGAACCTTAGGCATAATTATCTGGAACAGCCCTCAACTTTGATCATGTCCCCGCTATTGGTGCGTTGGATCTGAATACAAAGTGAGGTGACAATAAATGATTGCCTAGCTAGCGTATCGTGGTAAACAATATTTTAAATCGATAAGTTAAAACTGGCGGCGGTAGTTTTCATTATCATGGAACAGCCCTCAGTACAAATTATTTCGTGTTATTCGTTAATTTCACCCATTTTGAAAAAAATTAAGCTGAACATATATTGACGAGCGCATTTAATTCAAACATAAACTGGAGGACAGCGGTAAACTAAATTATTTTGGGGTAGCCCTCATTTTTAATCAGTTGTTATTGCATGAAAAGGTGTGTTTCTTTGCTCCATGTGATTATAGATCGTTAAAGTTACGACTTCCATAATATAGCTGCTATTAAAATTGAAAGTAAACATCATTTGATCAGCAATATATATGTGTCACCCAAGGGTACATAGTAAGAAACCATAAGGTGACATATATAAAAAGTCACCCAAATGTTTTTTTTCATCAGCATGATAGTGGTTCACCTTGAGGTGACACAAAAAAGTATATGTTACAAAAATGTAAATTTAAAAAAATGCAATATGTATAATAAACATTTTGTACAGGTCTGTTATTGTTTTTATCTATTCAGACCCTCTTTTTCGTCTACACTTCAGATTTAATAGAGGTGTCACCCAAAGGTTCATTTTTAGATCATGGCACCAAACTATTGACCAGTTGTGTACCAGTAGTGTAAAATAAAGTTAACAGCCGTGTCGTCTACACAATAACGTTCTCAGGTAAAAACAGAATCCTTAGGCATAATTATCTGGAACAACCCTCAACTTTGATCATGTCCCCGCTATTGGTGCGTAGGATCTGAATACAAATTGAGGTGACAATAAATAATTGCCTAGCTAGCGTATCGTGGTAAACAATATTTTAAATCGATAAGTTAAAACTGGCGGCGGTAGTTTCCATTATCATGGAACAGCCCTCAGTACAAATTATTTCGAGTTGTTCGTTAATTTCACCCATTGTGAAAAAAATCAAGCCAAACATATATTGACGAGCGTATTTAATTCAAAAAAAAATAGAGGACAGCGGTAAACTAAATTATTTTGGGGTAGCCCTCATTTTTAATCAGTTGTTATCGCACGAAAAGGTGTGTTTCTTTGCTTCATGTGATTATAGATCGTTAAAGTTCGACTTCTATAATATAGCTGCTATTAAAATTGAGAGTAAACATCATTTGATCAGCAATACATATGTGTCACCCAAGGGTACATAGTAAGTAACCATAAGGTGACATATATAAAAAGTCACCCAAATGTGTTTTTTTTTCATGAGCATGATAGTGGTTTACCTTTAGGTGACACCAAAAAAAGTATATGTTACAAAAATGTAAATAATAAAAAATGCAACATATATAATCATTTTGTACAGGTCTGTTGTTGTTTTTATCTATTCAGACCCTCTTTTTCGTCTATACTTCAGATTTAATAGAGGTGTCACCCAAAGGTTCACTTTTAGATCATGTCACCCAATGGTCGCATTTACATTTATATATATATATATATATATATATATATATATATATCGTTTGTTTCAGGAAGAATTCACAGAAGATCAACTTGAAGGTAAAAATAAACTCTTAATAATATTAATAACACTTCTGTATGGTAACTTAAGTCATTATCCAAGATCAGCCTACTTAAAATTTCACCCTTTTATTTGCAGATATATCGTCGTGATCTTATTATCATAAAATATTAAGCCTTATATATAAATCTAGCAGAATATAAACGAAAAACAAAGTAAAGTGTGTGATCGTGTGTTGATCCGTTTGAAATATGCAAATCCGTTAAAATACTATCAAACAATGCTTTGCCTATTATAATAGTCTTCTTCAATGGGTAATATATATATATATAATTGCATTTTAGAATGGGCTTTTGCAATAATATATGATAATCGCTTTTTTATGACACCTACTAGGAAGGCGTCCATTGATTATATAATCCATATAGATCAGTGTCTGATGCAAACACGGATCCTGGGATATGGACCCAACGCCTGTATCAATGTTGGGCCAGCGTCGTAGACGGTGGGCCAACATTGACCCAACATTGTGGGGACTGTGCTGGATCAATGAAAGAGACACAGATCCCAGCAGAGATATAGACCCAATGTTGTATCAATGTTGGGCCAGCGTCGTAGACGGTGGACCAACATTGATCCAGCATTGTGAGAATTATACTGGATCAATGAAAGAGACACGGATCTTAGACAAATAATATGCCCTCCATACAATATCACAACTACTATAGGCAAACAGCTGTGACTGATTACTTTACAAGTCAGCAGTTACTGCTGTTTGCTTTTGACGATCCATGTACTCTACTGCCACCCATAGACAGACAGCAGTAGTTAGTTACGATGATGGCCCAACATTAGAGAAACATTGTGTCAACGCCTCGTGTTTGCACAATTCTGTAACTACAATTCTGTCCTGTAACTGCTTATTTTACCAGTCAGCGGTTACTGTTGTTTGCTGTAGACGATCCAGGTAGAATCCTGCCGTTCATAGACAAACAGCAGTAACTGCTTGCTTCATAAGTCAGCCGCTAGTGTTGTTTGTCTTCGTGTGACAGCATAAAAAGGCATTGTTTAGACAACCTCAGAATGTTCAAGGACCATAGGCGTTAAATCAGCCCAACTTCAATCTTGAAACCGAGATTTGGTTTGTGTTGTCCCGAAATTGCAAACAATTGTAACTGTTTTATGCTGATGTGAAAAAGATGCTGTAACTATATACCCCTGAAAAATGTTAAATCTTTTATAGTAAAAACTTTTTAAATGTAGACCTAAAAATCTGCAACAATTTTATGTGTACAAAACTTCCGATTTTAGCATTTTTTTCTAGTCCATGACAAACTGCTGTCGAACAACTGTAACTGCTTACCACTGGAAAGTGTCAAATCTTTTATAATTTTTTTTTAAATATTTATTAAACAGTTTAAATGTATAAATCTGCACCGATTTCAGATGTACAAAATTTCCGATTTTTTGTCAATATAAAATTATACTTCATGATAAACTGATGTTTGCGTTTTGACACAAGATCTAACTGCCGCTAAAAAGGAAATGATGCTCACACCCCAACCAAACAGTTACAACTGTTCACCTGCATACAGCAGAAGCACAATAAGCTCAATGCTGGCTCAATGTTGGGCCAGCGTCGCAGACGACGGGCCAACTTTGAGCCAACATTTGGTCAGTTCATCGTGTTGACTGGGATATTGGCCTACTGTAAATCAGGTAGTTTTCGTGTGTTTAAATTTTCGCGAATTTAGGGACTTTTCACGAAGTTTAGAATTCGCGAATTTACATTTTTCTTTAGTAGCGTTATTATATTATTAATTTTCGCGAGATTCTTGAATTAGCGAATTCGTTCTCCTCGCGAAAATCGTGAAAATTGAAACCTCGCGAATATTACCAGATCTACAGTATATACACACAGTCAGTCGTTGTTAAATAGAAGTCCACAACCCACAATGGCCATGTCAGCTGTTGGCAGCCGCTAAACCCTCACTTAATTATCACAGGCACTGGATGCTGGGCCGATGTTGGCTTGATGTTGGTCCACCGTCTACGACGTTGACCCAGCATTGGGACAGCATTGGCCTAATGTCTCGTGTTTGGTGGGACTGTGCTCTAGCAGACATACAGACAGATATTTTATTGACAGAAAAAAGTCATTACAGACTTATTTTATAGAGATGAAAGAGATATATGTACATGTATATACAAGATTGTTAATTTGTTAAATCAACCAGGGCGGGGGCCCTAGGGTAGTGGTTAGCACCGCTGCCTTTCACGCCGGAGCTCGGGGTTCGGTTCCCGGACTCGGCGGTTTGAAAGAAGCAAAAATGTTTCTTCCCCATCCACGTGTGAAAGTCAGTATTGCGGGGAGCCTCTGTGACCGAGAGGTAGCGTGCTCGGCCTCAGACCGCCAGGGCTAGAATTTCGAATCCTGTCTCTGGAGGACAGTGTCATCTCAATCATCTCACCATCCTCAGGAGGTTCTCATGGCCCAGTTTAGCCTATATGTGCACAAAGGTAGCCTAAAGCCCGATTCATTTCATTTCATTTTTAAAATAAACCATATGACAATATACATGGTATGACATACACAACTAAAGTCATATTAAGTGGCATTGCCAACGTAAAAAACTGGGTATTCCGATAATATAAATGACCAATATTTAAAAAGAAAAATTAAAAGCATTGCCAAGATAACATACAGGTCTGTCATTTTGTTTCCCGCACCAAAACCAGAGACAAAATAGCTACTAGTATGACATACTAATTATATATAGTAGCAAAAAAGACACTCTGGAAAGCGAAGAAACCTAAAATATATACAAGTGCATAACTATGCTACAGTAACTGGAGTATACAATAAGACCATGGTAAAAATTATATGGTATTTTATCAAATTAAATATAATATCATGCAAGTACAATAAATGTGGCAATCCGTGAAACAGGTAGCTCTGAGTCATGTGACCATGCAAGCACAGACGCTATGAGCGCGGAGATCCCCTGATATTGACTATTGGTGCAAACTTAACAACGTAATAACAGTAGTAATGACGGTTAATAATTATTTGTGCAATTCACACAGGACATTGCCCTCGCACAAAAACATTACGGCTTATTTTAATTCACTATATAATTTAATTCATACTATTTCAATCCCGACCTAGTTAGTACCACATACTCGGAGCTACAATCGAAGAAAAACATTCCCGACCTCGTAGAGAAAATCAGTTGACTTAGCAACTCTGAAATCCTTCATAAGGCCCCACCTCGTCTGATAACAAAGGCGACGGAAACGTCCTAACCGGCCCTAAAAAGCCAAATAATAAAATCCGAGAACAACAACCGTCCTGATATGTGGTAATACCCAAGTCAGATCATACGAGCATGATGATATGAATAATATAGCGTTCAAACATTCAAAGTGTTTTACATTCATTTGAGCGGCAGATACGACCCTTTGCTTGCTGGACGATAATACATTACATTCAGATTTAGACATCAGATTTATTTTTTTTGCATTTGCAAATTTCGGGCGTCGGAATTAAATCGATATACCCAGATTCACATTGACTGAAAATGGTGAATACATCTCCTGAAATTTTACAAGCTTTATTTTCAAGTGATGTGGCGACTACTCTGACAATATGATGGAAAAATATTGCATAGCTTAAAGGTTCTTATCTTTAACAGCTGTAGTAAATGTCGCCCTCCATGATGATAAAACTTCGCAGCAAAAAATATTGTGCAAAAATGTCATGAAAATCAGTTGAGAATTGACTGAGAAATCATCGGAAATTATTCACCCTGGTACGCGAATCTTACTACAATGCAAATACTATGGTACTCACTTGAATATATGCCCCTACCTCAGACTCCCCAGAAGTAGTGTGAAGTGATACATTAATCTGAACAAATATAGACTATTTACTAGAACAGGTAATGTCTTCAGTTGACAGCTACCGGGCTACTAGTGGATAATGACGTGTTATCAAGACATGATCGGTTGCGCTAATCATAATATGGACCTCAATGGAATGGGATCACTCCATTGAGGTCCATATTATGATCCCACTCCATTGAGGTTTTTTCATACGTCATTATGATTCTCACTTTAAAGGGAATGAAAAACACCCGATATTAGGAATAACCTTTTGTAGCACATTAAATGGCAGGGACGTGATGCAATGGTTAGAGCGTGGGGCTTTGCTAATGACACTGCCTGCTGTGCGGTTTCAAACACCGTTTGGTGCAGAATTTTCAGATAAATTGTTTCAATGTTGTGTCCCTCGACAAGGCACTGTACCCTCACATGCTTCACTTGACCCAGGTGTAAATGAGTATCTGGTATGATGACAATGTGTACGATAAGTTCAATACGCTTAAATGGCTGCAGGATTGTATGCTCTCCGTGGAGTTGAAATGGCACACAAACAGATCCAATGACCCTAGGGCTAAATGTAAAGATGGGCTAAGAATTCTTCAGACTTGATACCAGACTATAAACCTGCACCTTTACCGTGACCTTTTAAAAAAATATTCATAACATTTTGTTTTGAGCGTTTTTAATTGCATCTTTCAACCATTCGAATGCTGAATTTCCAAGTGTTTTTTTTGATCGAATTGCTAACTTCTAAAATTAAAAAACTAAAAAATATATATATGAAGAATAGGCCTCTTCCTAATTTAGCTTTTTATGGACCAGGCATCTAATACTAAATATTTCATTGCTGTTTTATTTTTCTTGAAGCATGACTAGGAGCCGTATAATCTATGGTTGCAACACAACAAGGGTTAAATATGTCACACGGTGGGTAAATACGACGTGAGAGCTTAAAGGGTGAAATGATCGCATTAACACAAAATCCCGCACTTGACTGACGGAGTTTACACAGACTAAATCCACCTTCTTATCCCCAGCAAACGCTAGACGTGCAAGGTCTGTTGTTTTTTAGGTTAAGTTTTATCCTACAAGACACTGACTGGCTTGAATATTTGTTAAGATAGATATTTATTGTTTTACCATATCATATAATATTTTCTCGTATTGTAATACAGTAGGCTACAATATGACATCATAATGTATCATTTCATACTTACTAGTATGCCTATTTAAATCTTTTCCTACATTTTTTTCGCACCGTATTGTTCTCTTAGCATATTATATTGTATCTTATCTTATCTTATCTTATCATATCTTATCACGTCATGTCATGTCATATCGTATCGCATCGCATCGCATCGCATCGCATCGCATCGCATCTTGACTTATGCCTAATGTATCCTATCGTATCATGGCATATCGCATTGCATGATATACTGGTTTAAAGTTTGTCCAGCGTTGTAGACGGTGGGCCAAAATTAACATTAAATAAAATGCCACCCTTCTTATTACAGCCAAGCGTCACCTGGTGATCACACTGTCTAAAATACCCAGCGACACCTGGTGAATGCATTCTAAAACGAGCTTCCCCAGATATCCAACATCATATATCGCCCCCTTCTCCTCGCCAAGTTTAGCCCATATGTGCACAAAGGTGGCATAAGACCCTCGTGCGCGACGAATAATTTATTAGATGTAAATAATTAGACGTGACCGGCGGCGATCGATTGTTTCTGTTATATGGTTGAAATGTAAAAAGTATATTTCAAAGTTTCAAAATTTAAATTTGTGTTATTTAGGCTTAGGCCTATATCATCATAAAACTAGTTTACATTTCCCCACCCTCCATTTGAAAGAGATATGTAGGCCTACCCTATAAGTAGGGTCAGAAGTGTGTATTTTGGAATGTTCATACAATTTCAGACAACCATGACAAAAATTCCATTTGAATTGACCATTCACCTGCCGGCTGAGGGTCTAGATGAAGGGTCCTATGTTGATTTGTTTTTTTCTTTGAAAGGGTCAACACTTAGGAAAATCACTTTCTTTTTGTCACTACACTAGCCAGAAACATCCTTTGAATATTGCCGGCGTATTTTGTGATGTTCACGATGCCCCGCAAAGATTTAGAACATGTCAATTGGCCGAGTTCCGTGTTATTGAGCCCTCCTATCTAAACTGTGTGATCAAACTTGCAACGTCTTTGACGATGTGATACATCTGAAACCTTACATACTTCTCCTAACAATTATTGTCATAGATAACGGCTAGTAAATAATAATAAACTATTTTTAGAAGGGAATAATAAAATTGGTGTCTCATTTCCTTTTCCTGTCGATTATGACATGTCTACGAGACAAAGGGTCGATCTAAGTGACATTTATCATAACCTTTTTTTTAAACCTAATTACGTTGCCAACGGATGTTTCTAAAGAAGTAATCCAGAAAACAAGGATTTAAGGGGCCCACTATTCAATTACCAGGGGGGCTGGAGTTTTTCAATTGGAAAAATATATTTATTCCACTTCCTATCTGCTGCAGAATCATAATCTGTTTCAAGCAAGATATTTATTTCAATTTCTTAGAAAAAAGAGTTCTGTCTACAAAGTTAGATCCCAAAGTAGGTTTAGATCTGGAAGTTGAGGAAGCGAATAAAGCGAAGCTTCACAAATTTAAGCGTAATTTATTTTTTTAAGGGCCATTATAAAGATTTATTTGCAACATGTCCATATTTTAGTTTACAAAAATTTCATTTGAAAGTATTTATTTCCAAAATAGTACACCCCCCCCCCCAAACCGGTAATTGAATCGTAATAATATCAAAGCACAACAAACTTCCATTCTGAGCTGCTGTCAGGATTTATACTGCAATCAATGAATTTTATTCCATCAGTAATGAACAAACATCATGAACGGCGTGTTGCCATCAAGCTTACAAACCAAGAATCAGTAATCTGCCTAAGCTGCAGATAATACATATTATACAATTGTACATTAAACATTAAAACTATAAGCTGCTATCAATTAATTATCATTACATTAACTATGAAGTCAGAAACTAACCTGCAATCAATGAATTTCATTCCATCAGTAATGAACAAACATCAAGAACGACGTGTTGCCGTTAAGCTTACAAAATCAGCATGGCAAATTGATTTCTTCCCGGAAATATGCAAATCGTGGCCAAACAAAATAAACCAATCACTGGATGCCAAGTTGCCAAGTGACCAGCAGATCCAGGTTAGGTTAGCCTCCTTCTCAGGGCCACACTAGCACAGCTAGGTGGCCCTACTACAGTGCTTTGAGATTTTCTTCTGTAATTGCTGCGTTCTGATAGGGCATTAAAATCTGGTGTACCCTGACCCACACCTGAAACTATGTCAAGTTCGAGGATTCATTGCACCTATGAGAGACAAGTTTATGTAATTATGTCTCCCCTATACTGTGCTAAGGTTGTCATTATATGCCTAGTATTATTATGACCAGTACATGCTATCAACCTGTGTTGTATTATAGTTGGTCCATCCTATACAATAAGGCCCAGCATAAAAGCAACATTGAATGTGCGTCTTTTACTTGTGTTGTTGTAAACTTGCTTTTGTGTAAGAGCAAGATACCAGCAGAATGTCCAAAGTGATGTTAACAACCACTCTTTGTTTAATGTTGGGACTGCATCTCAGATTGTGGATTAACATGAACCCAGCGCTGGGTCATCGTTCTTATTGATGTGCCGTCTCAGTCAGTACGACACACTGACTCAAACATTAAGAAAACATTGGGCCGGTGTAGACCTATCCTGTTTACGCTGTAGGATTGACAATGCTGGATTGATGTATGCCAATTATCTACGACGCTGGCCTAACATAAAATCAACATTGACCATGTGGTTCAGAATGTCAAGGACACAATTCTTGTCAGATATTGCCTTATTGGCCAGAACCAAAATCAGGTCAAATTCATGAATACGTCTACAGAACACATTTTGTAGTGCGATCAATCAGAGCCACTAGCTGACGCTGGTGAAAGGATAGTGGATCTGATGAATGAGAATGGGTCAGGTTTACTGGACCATGACATGGTGTACACTCAGCAGAGCATTAGTACAGCACTCAATGCAGACAACACATAGCCAATGCCTAGCCAAAGCATGCATACACATAGTTAGCCCTTCCATAAACATACATAGCCAATACCTAGCCAATGCATACATATACATAATTATACTTAGCTGTCACGCGTACATATTGCACTTTTGTTTAAAAAAGTCCTTGCATGTTCGATTCTATCAATCATAAGGTTTCATCCGACATTTTAAAAAGTAGCATCACAGAGTGTTTTCATATTTGTAGAGTGTTATGAGGCATTCCTTGTTTTTATATTTGTAGAGTTTCGTGAGGCGTTTCGTGTTTTTGATAAAGATGGAGATGGCACGATCGACAACCAGGAACTGGGCACAGTAATGAGGTCACTGGGACAAAACCCGGATGAAAGTGAACTTCAGGCCCTGGTGGAGGAAGTAGACACTGACGGTAAGGACACTTGGTGGAGGAAGTAGACACTGATGGTAAGGACATCTGGTGGAGGAAGTAGACACTGACGTTAAGATGCTGTAGTAGGATTGATGTTGGCCCAGCATCAAAGACAACGGTCCAACATCAAACATTTAACCCTTTCAATGAAGTCAGCCACATGAGTGTTGATACTCACCAATTATTATGTTTTAAGCCTTCACAGCGAAGTCAGCCACATGAGTGTTGATACTCGCCAATTATTATGCCTTAAGCTTTCACAGCGAAGTCAATCACATGTGTGTTTGATATTCAATAAATATTACGATTTAGACTTTCACAGCGCAGTCAACCACACGTGTGTTTGATACTTAATGAATAATACGATTTAAAACTTTCACAGGGAAGGCAGCCACATCAGCGTTTGATACTCACCAATTATTACACTTAAACTTTCGCAGCGAAGTCACAGCTTGCATGCAGATTTGTAGCCATGGCTGAGAGTAAATGTAGCACCATTTTGGTCATACAGTTTGTTTATCATGTCATGATAGAAAAAAGTCTCAGAGTTTATTTTAACAATCATGTTATACACTTGACAGGGAATGGCACCATTGAGTTCCCAGAGTTTGTTCAGTTGATGGCCAAGAAACTGGCGACTCAAGGGTCAGAGGACGAAATCAGAGAAGCGTTCCGTGTTTTTGACCATGAACATACAGGCTACATCACGTGAGTAAACATAAACACTTGACTTATTTTGACCAGCACTGCACCAAATTTAATCTGAGGAGAATGATATTGAGACTACATGCGAGAACGTTCTCTAGTACACGAACATAATTGATACAGTAAAATTACAATCTGTACAATTTTTTTTACATAGCGTTATTGGCCCATAGAGCTGAGCTCATTTTTGATTTTGTAGAATACAGTTATAGTTCAGCAGCAGTAGGTCTTAGGCCCAAACACAGATAAAAATAAAATTAGTAGTAATGAACAACATATTAATAGTACCAAGATTTTACTGTTAAAATTCAAAATGGCAAAACGGACAAGAACTTTTGAGCATCCAAGTTATGATTACGATACTGCAATAATATTAGTAGTATTTGACAATTCATTAATTTTACCTCTGGTTTGCTGTAAAATATTTAGCAACAGAGCGTTCAATATGTTTTTGTATTAGCTATACACATAATTATGTTTTTGTATTAGCTATACACATAATTATTTGATGCCCCAGAAGCTCAGTGCATTATTATTCTTATTTTTTTAACTCAATATATTGAGTTTTGAACTCCATATTTTGAGAAAACAAAACAATAGTAAGAATGCAAATATTGCTTGTATTATGGGGCTTCGTATGATTGAGTTTAATATCCATGTATATGTCATGTATATGTGCATCTTCTTTATATTTCTATAGATTGTCAATGTGTATTTGTAGAGATTACCTGCAGAGTACATGCAAAATGTACATTGTGTTTTACATTAACTGTAGCCAGGATGATGTATTTTAGGGCTCCTGAGGGTACATTGTGGTTTTTATTAACTGTAGTCAGGATGATGTATTTTAGGGCTCCTGAGGGTACATTGTGGTTTTCATTAACCGTAGCCAGGATAATGTATTTTAGGGCTCCTGAGGGTACATTGTGGTTTTCATTAACCGTAGCCAGGATGATGTATTTTAGGGCTCCTGAGGGTACATTGTGGTTTTTATTAACTGTAGTCAGGATGATGTATTTTAGGGCTCCTGAGGGTACATTGTGGTTTTCATTAACTGTAGCCAGGATGATGTATTTTAGGGCTCCTGAGGGTACATTGTGGTTTTCATTAACCGTAGCCAGGATAATGTATTTTAGGGCTCCTGAGGGTACATTGTGGTTTTCATTAACCGTAGCCAGGATGATGTATTTTAGGGCTCCTGAGGGTACATTGTGGTTTTCATTAACCGTAGCCAGGATAATGTATTTTAGGGCTCCTGAGGGTACATTGTGGTTTTCATTAGCTGTAGCCAGGATGATGTATTTTAAGGCTCCTGAGGGTACATTGTGGTTTTCATTAACTGTAGCCAGGATGATGTATTTTAGGGCTCCTGAGGGTACATTGTGGTTTTCATTAACTGTGGCCAGGATGATGTATTTTAGGGCTCCTGAGGGTACATTGTGGTTTTCATTAACTGTAGCCAGGATGATGTATTTCAGGACTCCTGAGGGTAGGCCTACATTGTGGTTTTCATTAACTGTAGCCAGGATAATGTATTTTAGGGCTCCTGAGGGTACATTGTGGTTTTCATTAACTGTAGCCAGGATGATGTATTTTAGGGCTCCTGAGGGTACATTGTGGTTTTCATTAACTGTAGCCAGGATGATGTATTTTAGGGCTCCTGAGGGTACATTGTGGTTTTCATTAACTGTAGCCAGGATGATGTATTTTAGGGCTCCTGAGGGTAGGCCTACATTGTGGTTTTCATTAACTGTAGCCAGGATAATGTATTTTAGGGCTCCTGAGGGTACATTGTGGTTTTCATTAACTGTGGCCAGGATGATGTATTTTAGGGCTCCTGAGGGTACATTGTGGTTTTCATTAACTGTAGCCAGGATGATGTATTTTAGGGCTCCTGAGGGTAGGCCTACATTGTGGTTTTCATTAACTGTAGCCAGGATAATGTATTTTAGGGCTCCTGAGGGTACATTGTGGTTTTCATTAACTGTAGCCAGGATGATGTATTTTAGGGCTCCTGAGGGTACATTGTGGTTTTCATTAACTGTAACCGGGATAATGTATTTCAGGACTCCTGAGGGTACATTGTGGTTTTCATTAACTGTAACCGGGATAATGTATTTCAGGACTCCTGAGGGTACATTGTGGTTTTCATTAACTGTAACCGGGATAATGTATTTCAGGGCTCCTGAGGGTACATTGTGGTTTTTATTAACTGTAGCCAGGATAATGTATTTTAGGGCTCCTGAGCTAAGACATATTATGACAAACCTTGGAGAGAAACTGACAGACGAAGAGTTTGATGAAATGATGGAGGAAATACAGATGGACGCTCAAGGAAATATACTTTACGAGGGTGAGAAAGAGATAATTATATTACAATATATTAGAAGTTACTGTAAAAAGGATATATATACTATACAAGGTTAATTAGTTGTTGGTGTAAGTAAACATATGGTAGGCCTATGCAAAGGTGATACTTGGACAATTAGCAGTATATTAAATTACAATATAAAATAAGGTACGCGGGTGAGAATGGGGACAAATATATTTCAATATGACATAAGTGACTGTCAAAAGAAGGGCCATAAATTGGAGCATTATATTTATTACAATATGTGACAAATGTAAGTAAATCAACTTGTCTCATACATAATAGCAAAAAGCAGCTAGGTCGTTTTGCTTCACTAAACCATAACATTTAAATTGTGGTGGAACTCATTCCTGTGGACGTTGTCCATGCTGAGCATGCGAGTGGGCCCACAAAGTGTATTCAGCGAATCATGACGACCCACCAACCTTAAGTATCTGCAATTACCATTTACAGCTAGCCTAACTTAAAACAATATTTATATTAGTAGCACAACAGGTATAGAAATGGGATATATTTATGTTTGCTGAATATTAATTATCTTGTTGAATTGTTCCAGATTTTGTACAGATTATGTCGGGAAATGCGGGATAAATTCAGATCAGGAATCAACATGGATAACGAAGAGGTTAATTATCATGGATTAGCAGATTATAATTGACTTTGTAGATTCATCTCATCAAGTCATCTGCTACTCATCCATGTAATAGCTTCAGCCCGTGTCCCGCATATTATAATTGACTTTGTGGATTCTGGTCTCATCAAGTGATCTGCTACTCATCCATGTAATAGCTTCAACACGTGTCCCGCAGATTATAATTGACTTTGTGGATTCATCTCATCAAGGCATCTACTACTCATCCATGTAATAGCTTCAACCCCTGTCCCGCAGATTATAATTGACTTTGTGAATTCTGACCTCATCCAGTGATCTACTACTCATCCATGTAAAAGCTTCAATCTGTGTCCCGCAGGTTATAATTGACTTTGTGGATTCATCTCATCAAGTCATCTACTACTCATCCATGTAATAGCTTCAACCCGTGTCCCGCAGATTATAATTGACTTTGTGGATTCATCTCATCAAGTCATCTGCTACTCATCCATGTAATAGCTTCAACCCGTGTCCCGCAGATTATAATTGACTTTGTGGATTCATCTCATCAAGTCATCTGCTACTCATCCATGTAATAGCTTCAACCCGTGTCCCACAGATTATAATTGACATTGTGGATTCATCTCATCAAGTGATCTGCTACTCATCCATGTAATAGCTTCAACCCGTGTCCCACAGATTATAATTAACTTTGTGGATTCATCTCATCAAGTGATCTGCTACTCATCCATGTAATAGCTTCAACCCGTGTCCCGCAGATTATAATTGACTTTGTGGATTCATCTCATCAAGTGACGGGCCCCAGGACTATATACATAGACTATTAGCTGATTAGTGGAGGACATTACGTTGCCAAAAAATTAGCTATATTGTGTCAGAAAATGTCTATCTATGCTCCAAAAAGAATTATTACGAAAAGAAAATATTTTTTGTAGGCATATATAAAAAACACGTTACGAAAAATAAACACTGGCGATTTTCGAAAAAAGTCTAGTTCATTTCAGGATATCAAGAACATTTATTCAGCTTTTTTTTCATCGACCTCATTACCGTTTTTTTTTTATTTAAAAGTTGTTTATTCCCTCGCCCTCACCAGAATAACACACACAAACGCAAGGTGAAGAAGAAGTGGTAGACATGGGACACCCGAGAGATGTCAGCTAGATGTAACAAAATCATTACCTTTAACATCTACAATGGAGGCAACTACAATTGCTGGACAGCTCCGGATGCCTTAACATTGACAATAACAACAGATATACAAATAGGCCTACAAGAAATAGATATTCGTTCCCCAGAGCCATAATTTGACCCCATGAACCAACTAGCCTCAATAGTAAGCATCACACCGACACCTAATACAGAAGATACACACATCAGACACAATTACCAATATCTCCACAGCAGACATACCAGCCAACTAGCCTCAAACAAGCCTCGTCAAACACGAACAACTAGGACTAGACGTGAACCTCTCCTTTCACGAAGTGATCGTACAGTTAAGACGACACTACATGACGCCATCGATATCATATCTCACGCGATTGGTAGGCCTACTCAAACAGCACTAATAAATTCAGCAGCGACAGCAGCAACAACAACAGAGAAATATTCAGCAGCATGTGAAGCTTCTATGTAGAGGGATTTGGTATTGTTTTGAGAGGAGTCCTATTCTCTCTGTTTGAAGAAATCACATGCAAACAAATAATGAAATTCATCGCCAATGTCTCTTGGTGCAATGTCACATTTAGTACATACACATACAACTAATGGTTCTTGCAACGGAATTTAGTAAATATAATTTTAAGCTTACGTGGTAAAGAAATCAAGTAATTTTCAAAAGAAAAAGTGGTCTTCAACGTTCTATAAATTATACACCATCCAGATTTGTTGATTCCCGTTATCAATTGATGGATAAACTTACTGGACTTGCAGACTGAGTTTTATTGACTGTCTAAAACACTCACGGCTTGCCGGTAGAGAATGGCTGTTCCAATCACCAGATAAACCTATATTATTAACCCTTTGAGTGCCGGCGACGCTTTTAAGCGCATTCATACTGTTTTTCCACAACTAAAATTTGACAGAAATTGAACAAATATGCATGTATAAATCTTGAGTAAAGCCCCCATTGTTAAATTTAGCAGGTTTAATTTTTAAGTGAGGAGGTATTATCCTTTCATTTGAAGTTGGCAATTGCGTGAGCAATGCCAACTTCAATTGAAAGGAAAATGTTAAGTAGTAATGAAGCACTTAAAGAGTTAAATGTGTCTTTGACAAATATAAGCCATTGTGAACTATATATATCAAAAACATGCAATTTAAGTAATAATCTATATAATGTTGAAGAAAATTTATTTCATCCATTATTTTCGTCACACATGATAAGTGAGCGCAAAAATAGTAACACTCTAGTTTTAATATTTACAATTGGTGGAGGAGTGTCGACTTCACCGTACACCATATTTAAACATGTAAATTTATTGACATTTATTATAAATTTTAAAATTAACTTAATTGTAATTTAATTCTTGATAATATCAATGTTCTCACTTCTATATATCTCCCAACCATGTAATAATGAGAACAACTATACAGTTAAAAAGTTTGAAAAAATAAATATCTAGCTTTAAGTAGTAGGCCTATAGATAACATTGTGGCCAAACTTAGGGCACATAGGCGATCTGCGCCCCCCCTCCTCCCCTGGATCTGCCATCTTGCACTAATTACACTCTTTATCTATTCGGTAAAGTCGGTGTGACGTCACAGGTGGGCAAAGGAGAAAACGTTGCGGCATGTAAAAAACATGTGGAACAAAAATACTATGGTAGCCTAGGTACCTAATACTTTCTGTAACTCGTTTGATTATCAGTTATTCTAAAATAAGATGGCCTTCTGACAATTTAAGCGTAGGCCTGTAGGATCCTGACTTCGTTAAGTTTAAGTGGCAGTTATCCCCGGCTTCTCGGACGCGAGAAGCTGTGGACGACCGCCTCGTTCCCGTACCTTGGTACCGGGCGCACACAATTGCAGCCCATGCGGTCTTGGTACTTTTCCCGCACTTCAGACGTTACACTCGGCGACTACGGACGTGCCGTAGGTCGCTCTCTCTGAGTCAAACAGGACGTGCCGTGCGCGGGAGATGTGCTTTGTTGTAGCCAGATGTCTAACGATTAAACATGACAAGCGGAGAAAGAGTTTTATGATTTATTTAGAACCTTCGACTCGACGGGGAAGGAAGTTCGTGTTGAAATGGTGAAGATTGGGCAGTTTCCCTCGTCCGCTATTGCGACCCTACACTCTAGAGACTCCAACGGTCACTTACAGGTACTTTTGGCGCGAGGGGCTCTCCATCCCACCATAGGCCTACCGGGTAAAATCTTTGGGTTGAAATGAAATGAATCGGGCTTTAGGCCACCTTTGTGCATATATAGGCTAAACTGGGCTTGGAGAACTCCTGAGAATGGTGAGATGGATGAGATGACACTGTCCTCCAGACACAGGATTTAAAATACGAGCCCTGGCGGTCTGAGGCTGAGCACGCTACTTCTCGGTCACGGAGGCTCCCAACAATAGGCCTAGTGACTTTCACACGTGGATGGGGGAGAAACATTTTTGTTTCTTTCAAACCCCGAACTCTGGCGTGAAGGGCAGCGGTGCTAACCACTACCAAAGGGCCCCGCCCTCTTTGGGTAGAGCGACGGGGAAAGTTGTCAAAGTTGGAAGGTCCAGGTATCCTGTTTGAAGGGCTAGCTATCTCAAACAAACAAACAAACAAACAAGCACGTTTTTGTTCTTCAACTTATCTTGATTTCGAGTTATATTCATGCATTAAACCATAATTTTATACATATTTTTTACATTATTATTGTTATTGCCATTTGTCATTCACTAGTCTAGTGCAAGTCATTGAAAAGTGAGGTTTTTAATGATAAAAATAAGGAATTGTGTTGCTTGCTTTGGCGATACCGGGCGATAATAAAAGAATAAAACTAAAAAGAACGCATTTTTTTGTTCTCTTTAGAGCCCTGTACCCAGATTTATCTGGTGCTATGCGAACTCTCAGGTTAACTGGGGGTACAACTCATGATCAGAGAAGAAACAAAGAAGAGGGAGAGGGACTGACCCAAGGGTGTGGACCCCATTAAAGCAAAATAGGCGGGGGGAGTAAAGTAGATATAAAAATTAGAAGGTGGGAGGGGGTACGGGAGTGGGGAAATAGGTGGATGCTCGCTTCTCCAGGCCCATGGAGGCTTGGAGTCGCTGTAGCCCTGCGGAGCAGGTCACCACAGACAGCTGCGAAATTAGCTCGCAGCGGGTCGATAAGATTCTATTCTATTCTAGAGTCTATGATGTGATTGCCTACAATCAGTCTGTTTCACCCGATCCTGTGAGTATTGTTTTTTCAAAAAGGTCGCCGGTTACAATTTTTTCACACTTTTTTTTCGGGTCATTTTTTCACCTTCCCCCAAATAAATTGCCCAATATCCCTGATTGGCCTGAAAATCTGGTGGAATTTTGGCATGGGGCTGTTTAACAATTTAAAATTAGTAATTACGTAACGCTTTTTTGAGAGATTTTTGACTACCCCTTCCCCTTCATAACGCTTTTTAACGTTGTGTTAACTACCTTCTGTAACGCATCGCCTAACTCCTCTCCCCCCTCTAATTGTTGAACGGCCCCCATGTAACGTTAAATTGTAATAATTTTTTTGAAATTACAATTCTTATTTTACCATTAAAAATGATTTGGTAGGAGGTCACTTCGTACCATGTCCACTTCGTAACCCACCACTTCGTACCACAAAAAATAATAGACCTACCAGTTTGTACCACCTCTACCTACCAGTTTGTACCACCTCTATACCTACCATATATTTATCGTTGACAAAATATGACGTAGACTAGGCTATTAAATAAAGAAGTACGGCAAAGTTATAATGGGAGTCAATGGGAGCCCGTCATTTCGTAAACGAGGCTGCCCATAGAGTTACATTATAAAGAATCACGTACGATTAGCCACTGCCATTAAATAAAGTATTGATGCAATACGATGCAATATAATGAAATACACACAAAAATACATGACTTTGACAAATACATATATATCTCAAAATTACCCTGTCTAAATAATTAAGACAAATAAATATATTTATTATGATGACTCTGAATAATTCCATAAATCCATGTATATATATATCAGCATAATAAACCTGTCTACTAATAGGAAAAAAACATATATTTGTTCTTATGACGGGACGAACTGGTAGCTTTCTGGTAGAAAGCATAATAAACCTGTCTAAATAATTAGGACAAAGACATATTTATTTCTGATGATTCTGAATAATTGCCAATCTGCATAATGTAATCCATACATAGGCCTATAGACGTACATATAGATATATAGCATAACAAACATGTCTAAGTACTAGTAGGCTACTAATTAAGAAAAAAACATATATATTTTTTCTGGTACGAAGTGGTGGTACGTTGGTACGAACTGGTAGCTTTCTGGTACGAAGTAGTAGGTTACGAAGTTTACATGGTACGAAGTGTCCAGAAACCACTGATTTACAGTGAGACAGAAATTATATTACATGCTAAATAGTCCAATTTACAAAATACAAAATAAAATTCCACCAACTTTTCAGCGATGCTGGAGGGAAAATGAAAAAATGATCCACGAAAAATTTTGAATAGCCACTGAGAAAATAGACAAAAGGCTACTCCCAGGATCTGTTGAAACCGACTGTAGATTATATACTAATTCTAATAAAGAACTAAAAAGACTATAGCAAAGGCTATAGGGTGGTGGCGGTAGTTTTTGCGCACCTGACCGAATACGGCCCACAGCGTGCACAGAATAGACGCGTATGAATATCGTGGGTCGTATTATGATTGGTATGTCTGAGCCACTTCCGGTTTGAAAAAATATACTTCCAGGTCAATTGGGAATAGGGAGCATAGAGTATTTCAATCTCCTATGTTTCTGGGGGAGTTTTCGCACAGTTGAGGGTATTTTCGCGCACCGCATTGTGTAACAGCATGGAGACCCATATTTTTCATTTAGTTTGTTTCCAAATGGATTTAGGATTTCTTCCGGCACATGTCTGTTTTTATTTCAACCTGATACAACCATCTGCAAAAAAATTATAAAAAAATGTAATTTTACTGATTTTGAGTTTTAGAAGCCAAAAAAATCGGCATTTTCTGGGACTTTAAATAAGAAGGAACTATTTTAACGGCTGTTGAAAAAAAAAAGTTTGCGGCGAAACGCCGCGATTTTTATTATATATATACGCTGCATTAAAACACCTGTCAACCACTGAAAATCAAAACAAGATAAAAAATTACAAAACTTTTCAAGAACTAGGGCAAAAAACTAACAAGGTGCGTGAAAATACCCACTGCGCGAAAATACCCTCCACCACCCTAGTAAGCTTGGACAGCTGTATATAAGCAAACCTAGAATAACGGTGATAGAGATAGAGAAAGAGAAAGAGAGAGAGAGACTGAAGAGTGCGTCATAAATTACTGTATTATTTGATTGTTGTCGCTTCTGGTGAATTAACAAAAATACAGGAGTATTGCTTTCATGTGGTTTATTTGCAAGGACACGTTGTTTTCTTGCTGCGTGTTATGAGGTATATGTGTGTTGTGAGATTATCGGACGGATACATGCGGGGGTGGGAAGGGTTTACCCTGATGACATCGCAAGGCTCTGACACACTGAACACCATGTTTTAGCGGGCCTGGCTCTACTGTGATCACCAGAGCGCGCAAGCTGACTAGGGCCAACACCGTTACCGTCTTATCGGTAGGCGGAGTCACTGTCTTTTTTACACGGGCAGCTGTGGAAAAATGGCCGTCAGTGCGGCCGAGCTCAACGCAATGTGAGTAGCTTGGCTTAGCCAGGTAGGAAGGGTTATGTGTAAGAATATAATCAGGGAGGTCATAATTATACGCAGTCCCCCTGTCATGTGACACGACCTGAACCTTCTTACACAGACAGTGTCGGGATGTCTTACAAACTGATGAAATAATTTCTGCCAAGACTCCTGTGTCACCAGGCTGTGACCCCCGCCGCCGGCCTCTGGAAAAATACGTTTTTCTAACAGAAATGTCACAATTTATCCAACTATACCGTGTTGCGCTCTCAAGTTCTATTAGGCCTACCAGGCGTCATATCTATCCACACAGGTACACAAAGTATGCTTTCCAACATGTATACGATTGAAAACTGGCTGGAGTTCTGACAAGTGAGCGATAATAGGGGATTCTCTGTAACTATAGGGGTCACAGCGACGAAATACATAGCAAGGTACCCTAGAGCCTGGTGACTAATGTGTCTAAATATTATGTTGATCGGTTAAAAATTGTGGTCTATGTGCTAGAAAGACTGTAGGTCACTCATGCTAAGCGATATATATTTTTTTTTAACCTCAAAATATTATAACTTTGTCAATATCAGAGCTAGAGTTACAAAAGTGATACCGACGTGTCCAGCATGACCCAGCGATCAATGTGTCCGAATATAAAGTCGATCGGTTCAAAACGGTGGTCTACAGGGTAGAAAAACTGTAGCCTCAAATGCACTTTTTCCGAGATATAGCAATCTAAAAATAAAAATTATCCCATTATCCCATCATGGAGAGGGCCCGATATTGGTTCCAATAGTCAGTACTGCCAAGAGAGTCAAAATTTCGCTTCTTTTTCGTCTCAGACGCACAGTTTTCGAGATATGGCGGTTTTCGATTTTGTAATGTATTGTCAATGGGACTTTTGTGACCTTTAACCCAGCTGTACTCACACTCTATTTGTCGGATCGCTTAGAAAAGATATAGCACCCTACCTCACTACCATCTTGGTCAAATTTCAAATCGATCACGTCAAACCTGAGTGAAATATAGATGCGCAAAAAACAGCCGTAGAATAATAATAATATTAAGAAGAATAAGAAAGTATCCAGTAGAAAAACAATAGTTTGGACGTAGTAAAACATCCAAACTAATAATTATGCTCCAGGCAGTCGCTAATCGTACTTGATCAGTTGATTGCAATGTAGCTATGAACAGCCTCTTTTTACGAAATGACGGGCTCCTACTAATATTAGTAGTACTAGGCTAGTCTAGTGGTGAAAATTCCTAGCGCTAGCCGAGATTTTCACTGCGGCTCGCTCTGCTAGGTCTGCGTGCGTCGGTCAATGAATCCCACGTACTGACCATGCTACAAATTCGTTAAGAGATTCATTTTTATCTCGAACAATAATTTTTAACAATGCATTTGTTTTTTCTCAAAGTTACAAAATATTGACCGCACACAACTGATAGCTCTTTTTTTTATTTTAATATAAAAGTAAAGTTGGTCAGTGTGGTTTTATACAGGCGGCTGTAGGCATTACAACTCTGCTGTAGAGGCATAGTCTTGTAGATCTACAATACGGATTAGACACTCCATAATCAGTCTCCGGACGTATAAAAATGATCCCCGCACTGAAAGATTTAAAATATTTCTAATGGTCGTGGTACCCATAGCCTAATATCAGGAAGATCTGCTAACTAAGAAATTTATGATTATTTGAAGTTGAAAAAACCTTTGTCCTCTATGATCTATATCGAAATATTTCACCGCTTTAATGGTTAAAAAGGGCACAAGCCTATGTTTGTACACAATAAATCATGTGAAATATGTTATATAGTGGCTGAAAATATGATGGACGAATTAAAAGTGGAAAGTGATACCACAGTCACAGAGGATGAAAATGTGGCAAGTGAAGACATGGACACTGCTGAACAGAAATCTGCTGAAGAGACACTTGAAGAATCTGTTGAAGAATCTGAAGAAATAGCAACAGAAGAATCAAAACAAAAGGACAGATGTGAGTTTTTTATCCACCGCCCACGAAGTAGGGCAGGGATATTGTCAGCAGCATGTCTGGCTGTGCGTCCGTGTTTCAATTTTTAGATCATTTTCATATTGAATACACACATCTCTTAGGGGGTGTAGATTTGCCTTCTATGAGTTGTGACCTTTGACATAAGTTTTTACCATCGATTTTGTGGCCCTTTATTTTGACTTTGTCGGAAAGCATTTGCTTGACTGTTTTCAAATTCCACACACACATCCCTTAGGTAGTGTAGATATGCCTTTGTGAGGGTTTTGAATTTTGACCTAATTTTTAACTTTTGACTTTTAGGCCAATATTGATAAAAAATGGTAGCCAATGATATACAGTATGTCAGTCCAGGTAAATCAAATTTTACTCCTGGTCAAAATCAGACAAAGTTAGTGAGCTACTATACTGAAAAATTATAAATACAATGATGTATGCCTTATGGTGCATTATTGTAGTCATATTTCTTATTGTGGTGCTATGTCATTGGAGGTGAAATGTGTCCCTAGTCTAGTTAGGCCTAATTTAAAAATAACCTTTTTTCAGGGTGCGTATAAATGCTGTGTGTGAAAGATTTTCTTAGCGTTTTTCCCAAACAAGTATTTCTTAGGAGTGCTACGGGACGAACCTTGCCATTTTTCTGAACACTTGGTCAGCTGGTTAACATGTGCAGATTGGGCTTTGTCTAAAACTCACATTCTCTAAGCAGTCCAAATTGAAAGTTGTTTCAAGACTGTTACATGTTGCTGTTGGTTACTTTTTGGCCAGGCAGGCGATAAAAAAAATCTCCCTCCCTCATGACTCTTAGCTGCTGTGAAATCTGAAACAAGCATAATGTTAAGGCTAGGCTCAGCAAGATTTAAAATTGAAAAAATATGTAGATGGCAGTTTGCCGGAGAATCACTCCGGGATACTGCGGTAAGCAGGATATAATTTATCGGGTGATCAGTCTGATATACTACACAATCATTCTTCTCACATTTCATTTATCACCTGATAAATTTTATCCTGCTTACCGCAGGATAAAATTTATCAGGTGATAAATCTGATCTATCACCCAATCATCCTTCTCACATTTCACTTCTCACCGGATTTTATTCTGCTTACTGTGGTACCCCCAGGCCTTCAGATTGAGATTTGGCGTGAGTGATTGCTCACCCACACCATAACACACGCAAGTGTTAAGTCACGTGAGCGAAATACAGCTCACCTCATGTGTTGTCAGATTTTCTCAAATTGCCAATTTATAGTTTTCTTTTCAATTCCCATCAACCAGTCAGCATTGCATTTAACTATGATGAATGATCACTCGCCTCACCACTTTGAGGTGAGCATTTTTTCACTCGCCACTGATTTTCAAATCTGAAGGCCTGTACCCCTGTAATACTGCTGTAACATAGGGTGAGCTTTATTACCTCACAAATCTGACTAATCTGTGTGCGGTGACCCGATACACCCACATCAACACACCCCACTATTTCCCAGACCACTCTTGTTTACCTCATTTAGCTGCCAATACTGCGTATCAAAAACAATACTGCGTGGTGACGTCACCCACCCATACCATGCACCAAGGTAGGGCACTTCAGAGTGGTCACCTAAATGCGTCACCCACCCATACCATGCACCAAGGTAGGGCACCTCAGAGTGGTCACTTAAATGTTAATAGTACCATCTGACGACAATAAAACAAAATACCTATCATGGTGAAGTGACTGCATAAAGCATTGCAACAACACATGTAACACCTTGAGGTCTTTTATTTCATGAAGATTTAAAATTGAATTGGCAAATTTGAATAATTTTCACATTAGACTTAAAAGTTGATGATAAATCAGCCAGGCACAACCTTAAGTGAGTGAAAAATCCAATTATATAATTTTGTTATTACATGGTTATGTTCTCCCTCCAATTATACTGAATATTTATATTATTGGTATCATTTGCTTTTTTGCAGCGGAAGAAAGAGTAAAGAACAAACCAGATGAATTTATGTTTGAGAAGGGTGAGTCACTTTTGCAGCAAATGATGTATGTTATTTTGAACAGGCAAAAGGAGATCCATTGATTTATACCTTGCATACTGCCAGAAAATAATAAAAAAAGGTTGATTTATCTAGATCAACACCAGAACACCTACATTAACCTTTTTTTATGATTTTCTTCTGATATCTACCAATTAAAGAGGTTTTATGGGATTCTTCTTCTTGAATATGTTATGTCATGTTCGCCGTCAGCCTAATTATCACAGCAGGAATACCCTCGTGACTTCGTCTTCAATTTGGTTAGTTTTGTAACATTTGCCTGTACATTTTGTAACAATGAAGTGCATGCTTGTGTGTGATTAAGCATCTCCAATGACAGTGACAATGACAGTGTTTGTCCTTGATTTAAATAAAAAGTTAACTGATAATTATGTTTCTTGGACCCCAACTACTGTGTTATAATGTGCTTCTACTGTATAAATATTTTAGTGAAATATTGCACAAATGTATTGGTCTGTATCGTGACTGTTTACTGTTTTAGAGGACATTTACACCCCGCTATTGGTGTGTATCGTTACTGTTTACTGTTTTAGAGGACATTTACACCCCGCTATTGGTGTGTATCGTTACTGTTTACTGTTTTAGAGGACATTTACACCCCCGCAGAGATGGCACAATCAAGAGTGATATATGGCGATCTGGTGCAAGGTATGAAAAAACAATCTGCAGACTTGATTAACTCTTTGGGCACTGAACGACTATAATATCTTTTTAACAGGGTTCACCTCAGTGCCAGAAATGCCGGCTGCCCGACCGAATAAATTTTTTTTTTTCAATTTTTTTTTTAGTTTCGTTTTGTGGTGTCGTTCCATTTGCGTTTTAAAGATGGCTAACTGACAGTGACTGATTTTGTAATTTAATGGCTTTTAGTATCAGTTGTTCATCAGGTGAACATTTTTTAAGAAAAAACGTGCCAGATATTACTTAGTGGGCAGCCACATATGCTGCAAATTTTATACAGCAGTGTAAGGGTTAAGCTGCTCGCGCACGCTAAGTTAATATTTTTGCGAGAACAACCAGATAAAAAAAATTTCTGTGGGGAACCCTGCTTTTTACCCAGCACACATGAGGCGTTGACCCAATGTTTTTTTAAAGTTGGACAGATGTTGAAGACGGTGGACCAACATTAAAACCAAGGACTTGGCCTGGAAATGATGAAAGGGAGTCCAAATTTACTTATTGTTGAACCAGGACAAGGTCTGGGTTCCTCCACAATGCAATTTGGTGGAATCTGGTGATATTTTCCTACGTCCAGGTTGAAAATAAGCCGTCCAAAAGACGGCTGGACAGGTCATTTGCTAAGTCCTTGATTAAAACAACATTGGTTCAACGGCTAATATTTGCTGGGTTGCTTGTCTTATTAGCAGGTCAAGTCACCATGAAATCAGTGTTTAAACTACGATTTGCAAATGTTTAGTCTCAAATCACTTGGAAGTTGTGGGACCGCGACCCACAACTTCAAGTGGGTGAAATTTGAATTCTACAACTTAGCGTTTTAAGGGCTAACCCTTGTGCTGCCAGGATCAATTTTTATATCCAGGGCATGAAATAAAGATTTTTGGGCTGGTTGTAAGCCGGACCACCAGGTCAACTTTTCAGGTTGTCCGCAACAATTTTAGCTGTCCGAATTTTGGGACATAAAAAAACAATTTTTATTTTTCAAAATAAAATAATTTTAAAACAATAGCTGGCGATTCCCTGCAAATCTCTCGCTTATTTCTGGTGTTAAAGGGTTAAAAAAATTTGGAAGCGGGTGGGTGGGTCCATGGTCATTTTGGAGAGAAAATTGGAAAACCAAGAAAGAAAAATTCAAATCTATGATGATTACTGTTTTCCAAAAAAATTTAGTTGTGATAATAATTACCCAGCAAACGTGGGTACCGGGTTCTAGTCCTGCTGCGGCCGATATCTTTCCTTGGTGCACACCTATACAGTGACCCGAACTGTTCAAATTGTGGGATAATAATGACAACCGAACGTAAGACCAATTCGCGCCGCATAAAAAAAAACGTACAAAAATATAAAGAAATAGAAATGACCAATATGTCAAAGTTGACATGTAAACGGTCAATAAAATCTTTATTGTGTCTTATGACCTTGACCGGAACTTCAAGTTGGTCAGAATTACTTACTGGTATATACAATTTAAATCTCAACAGACTTTGCAGATATACAAAATCTAAAGCTCTTTTCTCCTTCAACTTTTCTTGTTCGAAGAAAAGAGACTAAACCTTATAACGCTGGAATAATTTTTCAAACTCATGGAGACCAAAGGGTTTGTTTTAATTTGAGATCATCATAAATGTCTTTGTTAGCATTTCTTGTTTTATTTGAATACCTATGTTATGGGTCTACGGCCATTAGAAATATTTTAAATTTTTACAGCATGGGGATTGACTTGTCTACAGACGTCAGATTCTGACGACTAAAATCGATCCCCGCGCTGTAAGGGTTAAGTTGACTCTGTTTTAGATCAGAAAAAATCCAAAATCTAATGAGAGAGGGCGGAAAAAAAAACATTTAAGAAAAAAACAACATTGAACCTATTTTTGGAAAAGTTAATGAGGGCGACGAAATAACAAAAACATTGGACATATTTCTAGAAAAGTAAATAAGGGCGACGAAATAAAAAAAAATTGACCTATTTTAAAAAAAGTTAATGAGGGCGACGAAAAAAACAAGCAAAAAAAAACATAGCTGAAAAAATATTTTTTATCACTCGAAATGAACTTGTTTTTTTTTAATCTTCAGAAATTGACTTTTTTTTCGGAAATCGGCAATAATGTAATGCGAGCGCTGGGCAGAAAAAAAAACATGTTTTTTTTTTGGTAATGCGCGGCCTAAATCTAATGCGCGCGCTCATCTAAAACAGAGAAGAAAAAAACATAGTGGCCTTAGCACTCTGATATCGACTACAGTTGACAATAGCATTGTTTTCTCATGTTTTAATTGTCTTGTATAACCAGGTTTTAAAAATTAAATATGTCTCAAATCTGTGATAATCATATACATTTCAACCTAGATTTTGCAAATTAAACAAATTTTTAGTCACTTGAAATTTACAACTTCCAATTGGCTGAAAATTTAAATTTCTTGGCTCAGTGCTCTAAGTGTTAACCCTTGTGATGCCGGGACCGTATATATCCGTTTTCAAGCAAATTTCAGACCAATAAATACAGCTCGCATTGCTAAAATGTTTTTTAAAGATGTATATTTTTTCATAAATATAATTATTTTTTGTCATTTGGAGCTGGAAATTGCGTTAACAATTCCAGCTTCAAATGACGACAAATAGTTTGAAAAAATCGGCAGAATAAGGTTAACCCTTCAGGGCGGGGATCAATTTTTTATTTGAGAATCTTCCAACAGTTGATCCCCGAACTGTCAAAGGGGGGGGGGGTAATATGAATAAATGGCTGTAGACCGATAAAATAGGTATTCAAGTCAACTAGAAAAAGGTAACTATTCAAGTCAACCAGAAAGAGGTAACTATTCAAGTCAACCAGAAAGAGCTAACCAAGACATTTATGACATTTTAAAATTGTATAACCCTTTCATATCCATAACATTTATCCTAATTATTCAGTTATATCCTTCTAATCACGACTATTGGCGTTTTTAATCTCTTTTTATTAGTCGCCAAAATCACTGTTATTGGTAATAAAATGATTGTCTAAACATCATGATTTACAAATATTTGTGGGTTGCAGTAGCAAGACACAACTTCAAGTGGGTGGAAATGTAAATAAATCAACTCGGCAGAATATTTAATTCAGTTTTTCATGTTTTGTGATCAGTGGCGGATCGTTCAGTTCCCCCAAAATAAAAGAACCAGCATATTTGATCCAAAATATGCTCTAGAATGCAACATTTGGAGCCTTAGAGTATAATAAGAGGCTGGCTGTGCCAGGTGTGGTGTGTCTAAAATCTAGCAACAAAATCGCTTAAGCCCCCATCCCCGTCTTTCAGTTTCTGGATCCACCACTGCTGATAATTGTTCTTCTAATATTTTCCAGCTATACGAATGAAGGTCAAGGAAAAAAGATTTTGTGCCTACCCCTGTAGAGTGGAGGATCTGGCAGACTTGACACTGAAAATGTGGTTGAAAAAATGCTCATTTTACAGTTTGAATTTCCGAAATGGGATCGAAGAAGAAGAATATGAACAAGGGTAAGTTTGGTTGCAGCAGCTTGGTGTGATTGAAATAACTCTTGAAGCGCTAAATTTTTCATGAAAACCTTTGAGGCCAAAAAGGTTTTTATCAATTTGAAATCATCATAAATGTCTTAGTCAGCTCTTTCTGATTCGTTTGAATACCTGTGTTATGGGTCTAAGGCCATTAGAAATATTTCTACTCTTACAGTGCGGGGATGGACTTTAGACTACAGATCCCCGTGCTGTAAGGGTTAAGTATTGCACATTGAACAAATTGCATCGGCATTTATCAGCAATATATTGAGTATTTTGCACATTGAACAAATTGCATTGGCATTTACAGCAATATATTGAGTATTTTGCACATTGAACAAATTGCATTGGCATTTATTGAGTGTGTTTCTGGAGAAAAGATGCAGCATGACAGCCGAGTTTATGTACCCAGAGAAATTATATTTTATTTCAGTTACTTGGACATGACACTCCGTGGAAATCAAGATATGGATGAATTTGCGGAAGGATTAAAAAACTGGAATGATAATATCACGATACAAAAAGGAGAGGGTGGGTCCATTTTTTGGTACATTTATCAGAATAATACAATTTAGTTTCAAAAGTAAGAGACATTTTAAACTGGGAATAAGTTTTACTTAAGTGTGTGGTTCAGAAATTGTGTATTTACAAATAATTTTTTGTTAGATTTATACACATGAAATTAATCAAATATATATAATAAGGAACGTGTTAGTCAGAACACCATTCAGTTCATCTAAGCTTTCCTATTTCAGTGGAAAACTGAAGCAAATCGCTAGCATTCTTGAGAGCTAGGAATTGCTAACTATATCACTAAGTATACATGTGTTCCTACTCCAATATGGGCATTCATTACAGTGCCTAAGAAAATCTACCTTTTTTCTCTCCACAGAAATCGACCTAACTCTACTCGGCAATGATAACCCTCTTTTTGGTAAGTCACAGATTCTGACCGGCCCTGTAAGAATTAAGCCCCCACGATGCATTAAAGCATCATTTTACATCCCTGAAAACATACTTAAGTTTCCTACAACCAAGGGTTTTAGAATAAAAATTTCCATGAAACTGGTTTACCAATACATGGCAATTTTCTTTAATTTTTAAACCACATGAAGTCATTTTCATTCACTACAAGTCGAGAATTGCGACAGCAATTCACGGCTTGTCGTGGATGAAGATGATTATGGTAAATTCAGGCTTGAAAGGGTTAACTTTGTATACCATTTTGTACAATGTTGGACCAATGCTGTACAAATGATATACTATTTCAGATTTTTGTAATGTTATGTGTTGAATTCATATCATTTGATAAACTAAACTTTCTTCTAAAATATGATGTCAAAAAAATTGTATCGAAATATGTCTACATGTTTCTTTATATTAATTTTGTGTGTAATTTTAGTGTTATTTATATAGTATATACATGAAATTAAGCTGTTTTTTTATTATAACAATGTATTTTTAAAATAAATGTACCATGTACCATGTTGTTGTCACTTTCTATAAGCATACAAATATTATCGAGATACTTGTGATATTAGGGTTTTTCCTACACTGTAGTTCATTTGAAAGTTAATTGATACATCTTGTTCTTTTTCTACATACTACACTTATATTTGAAGATGCACTTGTTTTCGGCATGCACTTATATTCGAACATAAAATAATTTCAAAACACCCCCAAAACATGCGATTTTCACTTATAAGTGCATGCACGTTTATGCGCGGGGATACGGTATATATAGAATTCTTCCCAGTCTATATGTTTTTGTGGAGCACCGACCCGTAAAATGTGTGTTTTTAAAATGGTTACCCACAAGATTCTGAATGTGACCTTCTGAAGAGTTGTCACTGTTTTCTAAATGTTTCTCCTGGTCTGATTTAATTTTAGGAAGAATCTATTGAAGAAATGGCTAATAGCAGCCTGAACCCCCCCCCCCCATTTTTTTTATAATACCTACCCTTTATTATAATATATGTAATGTATGTTTTAAATGGGAATATATAAAAGATAAATATAAAAGCAGGTAAACAAGAAAAATGTCTTTGTTTAAGCCTGATATTTATATGCATATATTAATTTCAACATTATTTTTCAGTGATATGCCTTCACAAGTGAACTATATGCATAGTAATTATTGGCATGGATCCTGTTGTATGCAATCAATGCACATGCGGATGGTATAAATCGTTGGCTGTTTAAGTCATATTTACGTATCTTTTGTTGTTCATTTTTGCATGAAAGCATAGAATAATCAATGTATTTACCATGGACTTGTTTTCTTGTTAACATTATAGCTGTGCCCCCACCAAAGCGCACAATATGCGTTGCTGGTATTCCAGAAAATGCGACGGAGTCTCAACTTTTAGAACTTTTTACTGGCTTCCAAGCCATTATAATTCGAGATGAGGATGACAAAGCAAATGGGTGAGCAGCAGAGGCGTGTGTCGGGGTGTCAACACCTATTAACGCCTCTGTATTTTAATCTGGATTCTGTTGATGTTGATTGAGGTAGTCAGTGGTTGATGGGCTCAGCTATGCCCAGTTCAGTTTATATGTATAAAAATGTCACAAAATTACTCACTGGTCAATTTATTTGCCATCTGGCCACATATTCTGGTCTTCTAAATCTGAAAAATTGATTTAAAAAAAAAATCTGGATACACAAAGTGAATGCTAATATTCATGTTATAATAAATTGAGAAATATTTTTTCACATTATTATTGATCTGAAGCTATTATATGTATTTAGAGAATTTTCTTGGCATATTACTGTTTCAACAGAAGATTATGTGATCAAACGTTCTATAAGGAATGTTTCAATTTTCATGTTTTCAATCGGGAGTAACTGCTCACAAAAAGTTAACATTTCTGGGATTAAACATAATCCCATTTTTTCTATACAAGCTTCAAATTTATAAAAAACAGCTACGAATTACATGCGACAAGTTTAAAGACGACTGGGCCATTGTGCTCAGTCTGTGTAGTGAGAACTTTTGAATGGGATTTTACAGGCGGGGTTTTGTGGAGTTTGCCACAGAAGAAGATGCCATGGCTGCTGTAGAGTTAGGTCATGTTATGACTTGGGAAGAAAAGAAACTGTACATTTTCAGGGTGTCAGACACACCAGGCAGAAGCAAAGATGGTGAGATACATGTGTTTATCAATCCAGCCCTGTGGGATTATCCCTAAACCCTAAAAGGGGTCTTGTCAAGTTAAACAAAATCCGATAAAAACTAGGATTGGATAGGTCCCCCAACCCCCCTCACCATTCATTTTTTTTTTTAAACATGTATACAAAGATAAAACGACACTAGAAGCACAAAATTTCCCCCAAAAAATAAAAGTCTAAGTTGGTGCTTGAGCCACCACCCACCCACTTCCGAGTTTTTCTCAGATTTTTTTTAAACTTGACAAAACCCCTTACAACGCTGAATTAATTTTGTTTAAACCAGGGGAACCAACAGTTCTTCTTCAATTTGAAATCACCATAAATGTCTTAGTTAGCTTTTTCTTATTCATTTGAATACCTATGTTATGGGTCTATGACCTACAACTTCTAATGGGTGAAATTATTCATTTTTGTTTCATTTGAGACCAAACATTTGCACATCACATTTTCATTCCTAATAACAGTGATTTAAATAGCTAATAAAATATAGCTTATTTGCTTACTCCTTACATTGTCTAAAGTCAATCCCTGCACTGTAAAAGTAAACATTATTTATAATGGCTGTGGACCCATAAGTATTTATTTACAGTGCGGGGATCGACTTTAGTCAACAGAATCTGACGTCAGATTAAGAGTAACAATATTTATAATAGCCGTGGACCCATAACATAGGTATTCAAATGAAGCAGAAAGAGCTATCGAAGTCAATTATGATGATTTCAAATTGAAATAAACCCTTTGGTCTCCAAGGTTTTTATAGAAAAATTCAGCGCTTAAAGGGTTAACTAAGTCATTTATGATGCTTTCAAAGTGAAAAAACGCTTTGGTCTCCGTGGTTAATACAATAAATATTTCAGCGCTTCAATTCCAATTGGCGCAACAATTCTAAACCTGTCGCTCACAGTATGTTCACTCCTCTAGAAACATGTGGCCTTCGTGATCTGTATCGTGTTTGCTTGTTGAGCTGTGGCCCTGGGCCAGCACCTAGCCAACATTGGTTCAACAGGGATGTGGAATTTGTTAACATTATAGCGATGCCACCACAAAAGCATGCAATATTTGCTGTTGGTATTCCCAAAATATAAGTCTCAACTTTTAGAGCTTTTTACTGGCTTCCAAGCCATTATAATTCTAGATGAGGATGACAAAGCTTATGGGTCATCAACTGTGGCTTATGTGACAACACCTCTGTATTTTAATATGGATTCATCCAGGCTTGAAAGAAATTTGTCATCGACAGACCTGATTTCTTTGGAAAAATTATATTTTTTTTATATTGGGCCTAGTTTAAAGTTTCGAAACTAGAAAAACGAATGATAGCCATGTATTTGAAGATGTCCCCTATTTTGTGCCGCTGAATTGTTTTTACTTTTAACACAATTTCCAGCTTCAAATGACAAAAAATCTTGATAATCATTTCTCATTCAAATTTTCTTGTCAAATAAAGAAACGAAAGTCTATACTCTTTATACATGATCAGTACTTTAACCTTTTCACCGCGGGTGGCACCGAAAGGCGACCACCTGGCAGACCGCAGATGTCATCTTTTGGCGACATCAGTAATTACTGTTTTTAATTAAAAAATTAATTCAGCGCTCCTGGCATTTTATGACGTTATAATTCAGTGGTGAAAGGGTTAAGGTATAATCGTTTAACTGCCAAATTATTAAATTCGAATTTTCACCGCCTGAATTTGTGGCTCGCTGACGCGATCCACAACTTCAAGTGAGTGAAAATTATTCAGATTTCACAAAATGGAGGTCAACTTTTTTTTAACTATTGCTAATTCATGTCACAAAAATGTTTAAAAGGTAGTACTTAATGTGGCAGTAGAAAATGAAAAAAAACCTAATATATTCGGTACCGGTAGGTAAAGGTTTAATACCTGTGTTTTTTTTACAGAGACACTACCATGGACTTCATCTGAGGTGCAGAGGAGAGCGCATGAAGTAGCTCAAAAACGGCTTGATACAGTTCACAAGTGGGAAGGTCACCAAGTTGATTTCTTGGAAAACGGCATTAAGGTATAGCAAATTGGAGAAATTGAATTTATAGAATGGTGTCAATACATATTGCACATCAAATTTATATTGAGGAATCAAGTACTTTAATATTGCACACACATATTACTTAGGGGGTGTAGATGTGCATCTGTGGTTTATGACCTTTGGCCTACATTTGGACCTACATCTCTTGCCAAACTTTAAAACTGTCCGTAGATCTTTTTGCTTGTTTAGATTTTCATGAATTTGTGATTTTGGGACTCTTCGTGAAGTCTAGAATTTGTGAATTATCAATTTTGATTTTAGTAGTGCTATTATAATAATCATTTTCGCGAGATTCTTAAATTCAGGAATTTGTCCTCGCGAAAATTAAAATATCACAAATATTACCAGATCTACAGTATTGCTGATATATGATAAACCGTTCTGGAATCCTAGATCATTAAACAAAATGTTTCGGGGAGGTATGTGACCTGAAAAATGTAAAATCCAAATTTAAAATGGCTCACTATCCTCGATAATTTACTTTAATATGCCTGATATCTGGCCAGATAGCTACACCATTACTATTAAACAATATGTTAGACTTCATGGAGGGATACTGCCTGAACAAAATTGATCCATTACAAAATTACTTTCAGCCATTATGTACTTCAATCAGGGGGGGATCCAGCTTTTTTAGTGAGGGAGGGTTTAAAATTTGACAAAAAAAATATTTCACTGTAAAGGGGTCGAGGGGCCCACCCCCGGGAAATTTTTGCTTTCCAAAGGTTTTGTCATGCAATTCAAGGCATTTTGGGCACTGTTTCTCACTCAGTATATCACCAAATCATAAGGAAACCCCTAAAAAAGTGATGATTTTTTTCCCCCTTCGATCCGCCACTGTCAATATGTCTGATATTTTGCAAACTATGCCAGATAACTAGACCCTTGCTATAAAACAAAATGTGCTGTTTCGGGGAAGGATATGCCCTGAAAAAGTTCAAATCGATCATAATTAAAATGGCCAACTTGCAGCCATTTTTGACTCGTTATTATTTCTGAAAAAGATAATTTGTAAGACAAATATGTATTAACCCTTAGAGCACTGAGTTAAGAAATTAAAATTCTCAGCCACTTGAAGTTGTGTCTCGCTACGCGATCCACAACTTCCAAGTGACTGAAAATTTGTGTTTTTGTGAAATTTAAGTCCCGACATATATCAGTGTTTCTAGATTGAAAGCATCTTTTATTTTTAACAACAGGTTATACAGGTTCTATCAAAAACACAAAATGTCTAGTGTAGTTGACATCAGTGTTGTAAGGGTTAACCCTTATGCTGCTGGAGCCGTATATATAAGGTTTCAAGCATGTTTTAGATGAACAGAAATAACCTAAATTTGATCAAATAGTTTTCGGTAGATGCTCAGTTAACCCGAAAATTCAATATTGGAGATGCCTATTTTTCAAAAATATAAATATTTTTCGTCATTTGAAGCTGGTAATTGCGTTAGCAATTCCGGCGTCAAATGACTAAAAAGTGAATCAAACAAATCAGCAGCGTGAGTGTTAAATTTGCATATATTTTTATTTGGGTTTGTACAAATATGAATTATAAGTTGTTTTTACCCACTTGAGGATGTGGGTCTCAATAACAAGACACTACTTTGATTTTTTTTATAATTTAAATTTTATAATGTAGCACTTCAAGGGTTAACCCTTATACTGCTGAGCTAATTTATTTAAATTTTCAGCCACTTTAACCCTTATTTTGATAGAGGTCTCAGAAAGGTCAACTGTGAGCTCAATCAAAATTTGCTCCTAATTATCCTGCTGATCATGACTAAATTGTCGTTTTTAATCAGTTGTATTTGTCAACCAAATCACAGTTATTGGGAATGTAATGTGTATCATCAAGATTTGCAAATATTTGTGCTCAAATTAAACAAATGAGTAATTTTCAGCCACTTGAAGTTGTGGGTCGCGGTAGCGAGACACAATTTCAAGTGCCGTATATCCCCGTGTATAATGCGATGTTTTTTCTTAGCTATTCATGTCGCAAAAAGGCTCCTCGTATTATACATAGATGTAGAATTTAATACAATTTTTTAGCTCTCTAGCGGTAAGTTCAGCGGTAAGTTCTCTAGCGGTTGAACGTATAGACCAGTCAGCGTGTTTGGTAAGCAGGCCTATACACACGATACAACAAGACTGTGCCTTTCCAATTAGTAGCAAACAAGAGACATTCACCCAATGCTGGTACATTGTTGGACCACTGTCTGCGACGCTGGCACAGCACTGTACCAGCATTGGGTGAATGTGTCGTGTTTGCTGGGAGTCCCAGTCTCACATTCCCGCCGACGCGCGTGGCACCTTTGACAACCACGGGCAGATAAATGACGCCGTTAGTCTGCAACCAATTCACACTCCTGACCTGTTCATTTATATTAATAATGATTTAATCTGAGATCGCCTTTCATATGGGAGTGTTCTATTGTGTACGACAAATCTGAACATGATATTTTCATATTGGAATGAGAGAATGCGTTGACGAAATATAACAAGATATCACTGATTATATCGCCTATCGCGAATTCTATACATGTAGGCCTCAGAATGTCCATACTGCTTGGATAACATTAACGCCTACCGCTGTTGCCGCGGCTGATACGGTATTGAGCAAATGGTGGTATCTGTTAGCTGTAGTTCATGGAGCGCTGCTGTGTTATTGCAGCCTGACACTTATACAACCAAACACCTCTTGTGTCTAGACAATGCGGCTAGTCTGCAAATGTTTTACCATCACATTTCATCTTGGAATGTTCTTGTTTGAGCACGACGATATTAAAATATGGTCTTTGTAATGAATAAATTAAAATAATATAAATTTGTCGGCGAAATATAAATACGGGTATTTTAAAATCTGTGTGTATATATATATATATATATATGTAGCCTATGCAGGCCTCGGAATGTCTGCCGATCGAGACAGTCCCGATGACATCCACTCTGCCGTGGAAAATAAAAATACAGTATCTGCTTACTTTATAAGTAAGCAGATACTGCCCTTTGGTTTTGCAGAGCTTTTTTGTTGCCGCTGTTCCCGTCATTGAGCATCGTCTATGCAGGTGTCACGGCGCTATTTAGCAGAATAAGATAATATCCATGCCTCACATTTAGATGACCCGGAACGCTGCCGACCGGGACGCTGCCGACATCCAAAATTTGAGGTCGTATTATACAGAGGAGTAGACGTTTTTCAGGTCATCCGAGGCCTCAAATCTTAACTCGTATTATACATGGCGTCGCACTATACGCGGGGATATACGGTGATTGAAAACATTAATTAGCAGGATAAGGGGTAAAATTTAAACCTGGTTCAATTTGAGCATTGATATTTGTCGGGATTTGATTTTCACAAAACAAATTATTTTCGAGTGATTTGCAGTTGTGGATTGCATTAGACACAGATTCAAGGTAACTGAAAATTTCAATTTGATACCTCAAAACTCCAGGGGTAAATTGTTGATTGTAGGAAATAGAGGAAATGGAGGAAAAGTTAAAGGAGGATGAGGAAATGCGGACAAAACTGGGCCTTCCTGCACCACAGCGTTGGAAACAGTATGCCAAATCTTACCTTCAGGGACGGTCGCACAGCATCTACAACCATTTAAAAAACCACATATTTCTGACAATCAAGAGTTTGAGAGATAAGATTATTATGCGACAACAAAGACAGAGGGACAAAATTGAGAGACCTGAAATGTTCGCCAAGAAAAATGCGAAAAAAAGTGAAAAATGGCAAGAGAAGCGCATGCTTCAAGCTTACAAGTATGTTTCCCTACTAAATCACCATACACTGTAGATGCTTAGCCTTTATCCTGATAAAGTAATTTATTTAAATTTTCACCCACTTGAAGTTGTGTTTCGCTATTGCCACCCACAGCTTCGAGTGGTTGAAAATTACTATTTTTTTATTTGAGGCCAAACATTTGCAAATCCTGATCAATGATTTGATCGACGTATAAAACAAGCATAAAATGAGAATAGGCGCGATCAGCAGGATAAGTGTTAGAAAATATTTTTAAAATATTTTAGTTGTGTGATACATGTGATGAAGCTTGGTATGAAAAAGTGGTAACATTTTCAGTTTTGATCTCCATCTCACGGTGAATATAAATATATTATTGTGACAGATTATAGCAATTTGTTAAGTCATAGTAAATGGGTAAAAACTCCTTATATTTATTTTATTTGCAAATCTTCATGCTAAACCCTTGAAGCACTGAATTTTTTTGTAAAAAACATCGCAACCAAATGGGTTTTTTTCAATTTGAAATCATCATAAATGTCTTATTCAGCTGTTTCTGATTCATTTGAATACCTATGTTATGGGTCTACGGTGAATATAAATATATTATTGTGACAGATTATAGCAATTTGTTAAGTCATAGTAAATGGGTAAAAACTCCTTATATTTATTTTATTTGCAAATCTTCATGATAAACCCTTGAAGCACTGAATTTTTTTGTAAAAAACATCGCAACCAAATGGGGTTTTTTCAATTTGAAATCATCATAAATGTCTTATTCAGCTGTTTCTGATTCATTTGAATACCTATGTTATGGGTCTACGATTGTTATAACTATCTTTACCCTTACAGTGCGGGGATCGACTTTAGACGTCAGATTCTGACATCTACAGACGTCAAATTCTGACGACTGGAGTCTATCCCCGCCCTGTAAGAGTTAAACACTGATTTCATTCCCAATAACAGTGATATATTATATAATATCGCATGGGTGTCATGGTGACTAAATTTATTTGCCCCCTTTAATATTCTGCATGGTCTAGAGACTAAAAACCATTAATGTTTCACAAAAAAAGTTTTTTTATTTTATCTCCATTTATATGATTAAGCTGATTTAAACCGTTTAGAAGAACAGAGTCCTTTCACAATTGTCTATAGAAGTGATTAAAGCAAAACTAAAACTCCTTTTAATGTAAATTAATGAAAGATATATTTTTATACTAGATAATATATATAATAATATTATTAATGGACTAATGTTTTTAGACCATGCCTAAATATTCAAGGGGTGAATAAGTGACAGTTTGTGTGTATTTTTTCACCCATGTGATTTTTTATCACTCCTCCCATGAAGATTAACATACTTTCTCCAGTCTAATTATATCACACTAGAAACAAATACTATCCAGATCCTTACTGTGTTTATCATTTTCTCTCTCCACTGGTCAATTTTTAGCTGCCTTTTAATTTTTATTTAAAAAAGTTGGGCTATTGCAATTGAAGTTCTGCGTCGTTGGCGTTAACATTTACTTGTGGACACGATAACTTGAAAAGTTTCTCATGTATTCTTTCCAAATTTGCTATGGATGTTACAAATGACAGGTCTCGGATAATTTAATAATGGTCGAAAAAATTCAAAATGGCTGATTTATTGTGATATTTTACATCAATAATTTCATCTTGTGGGCGCCATAACTTGAAATTTTTTTCATGTATCCTGCTCAAATTTGTTATGAAAGTTACTAATAAGCAGTTATCAGTCAAGTTTGATAATGGCTGTAAAAAAGATAAAATTGTGATTTTTTTGCATTTTACATCAATAATTTGATCTTGTGGGTGCCATAAATTGAAAAGTTTTTTATGTATCCTTCCCAAATTGGTTATGCATGCTACCAATGACCAATTCTCGGACAAGTTTAATAATGGCTGAAAAAATTCAACATGGCTGATTTATTGGTATTTTTCTTTATGAGATGACTTAAGGTTCAATAATGGCGGCGGGCTATTGTCGGGTGCGCTCTTGTTACCGGTATATTATCTTGCTGTCCATTAAAAATATATATTTTTTTTTAGTTTTGTGTATACATCTCTTTTTGATTACAGCAAACGTCTGTTGGACGGTGATCAAGGCGCAGATCAAGGTGCTGGTCAAGACGCTGGCCTAGGAGCTGTCGGGGAAACTGGCCGTGGAGCCAGCAGAGGATTCCGCGGAGCTAGCCGCGGAGCTAGCCGTGGAGCTACCCGCGGAGCTAGCCGAGGAACTAGCCGCGGAACTAGCCGCGGAAGTAGCCGAGGTTTTTCCAGAGGTAATTCACACTTCATGAGAGATGATTACGGTGGAATGAAGCGGCCCATGCAGGCTGGATTTGCCCAACCTAAGCGCCCCCGTATGGGAGGTTATGATTTACCTGCTACAGGGCTCCTAGGATCCCTTATAAGGTAAGCACACCTGTGTTCCTGGTTCATGGAGGTACTCATTAACCTTTGTGCTGCGAAAATCATACATATAGGGTTTCAAGCAAATTAAACTAAATAAAATATACTGGTATTTTTTGCATGTTTAGATTTTGGCAAATTTGTGACTTTTTGAGAAGTCTACATTGATAGTAACGCTATTAAAATAAAAATTTTCGCATGATTCCTAAATTCGCGAATGTCTCCTCCTCGCTGAATTGAAGAAAATTAAACCTTGTGAATATTACCAGATCTACAGTATATACGGTTTCAAGCGAATGAGACTTAATAAAGTACCACTAAATTTTTTAATAGATCTTGTGGTAGATGCTTAGTTAATCAAATAATTTAATTTAGGGACATGGCTATTTTTCAAAAATAATATTATTTTTCATGTATTATTTGAAGCTGGAAATTGAATTAGCAAATCCAGTTTAAATCAATGAAAAGTAGTCACAAAAGATTTAGAAGTCAAATGTTAGTTTTTTGCATCGCAGACGATGCGCAAAATCAAACAGTGGCTTAAAGTCTAGTAGTAAGCAGAAAGTTGAAACAGATTCTGATTTTTTGTTTGTTTGCTCCATCAAACAGGAGATATCAAAACAATGTTAATTTGATGTTTGGGCCACCATTAACCTCTTCACTTCCAGGCCGAAGTGCATACCAGGATCCATGGATACTGATATAACTATAATAAATCCGACGGAAATTTCCGTCATGTATGGTTACATACATTGTCGAATGACGACGGAAATTTCCGTCATGTATGGTTACATACATTGTCGAATGACGACGGAAATTTCCGTCATGTATGGTTACATACATTGTCGAATGACGACAGAAATTTCCGTCATGTATGGTTACATACATTGTCGAATGACGACGGAAATTTCCGTCATGTATGGTAGTGAAGGGGTTAAAGATGATGGGCCAACATCAAAGTTACATTGGGTAAACCTGCTGTGCGTGCTGTATTTTCTCGACTAGTTTCATCTTTAGCCACAAAATTGCGCATTGTACTTTATGTTTTTTTTCATTTTCATGATTGGTTTTGGCTTTTGCTTTTTATCAGATCCCAGCCAGCTCATCCAATGCTGCGTTAATGTTGGGCCACCGTCTGCGACGCTGTCCCAACATTAACCCAGCATTGGTAGAATGTATCATGTTTCCTTGTGATCTGACTGTGTGTAAATCTCACTTAGGATGGAAAGTGTGTATCCACCACTCATCAAATACTATTATTCATATATTATCCAATACTGTAGATCCTGTAATATTCCCTAGGTTTTAATTTTCGCGAGGAGGACAAATTTGCGAATTCCAGAATCGCGCGAAAATTATTATTATAATAGCGCTACTAAAGAAAAATGAAAATTTGTGAATTCTAAACTTCGTGAAAAGTCCCAAAATCTGAAATTCGCAAAAATTAAAACACGCGAAAATTACCAGATCTACAGTATACATGTTTTATTTGTATGTGGGTGGGGAAACCTTCATAACCCTAGGCTTCTGCTGCTGGAACCCTGTTAACCCTTTAAGCCCTCACGATGCATTAAAGCATCA
This sequence comes from Flabesymbios commensalis, assembly GCA_964017125.1. Classification (NCBI taxonomy): domain Eukaryota; kingdom Metazoa; phylum Annelida; class Polychaeta; order Terebellida; family Flabelligeridae; genus Flabesymbios; species Flabesymbios commensalis. Next base: position 96,674,436 of record OZ024906.1, on the reverse strand, counting down.
TTTTATATCCGTGAAAACAGATTTAATTTTCCTACAACTAGGGGTTTTAGAATGAAGATTTCCATAAAACTGGTTTACCAATACATGGCAATTTTCTTTAATTTTTCACCAACTTCAAATCATCTTCATCTACTACAAGTCGAGAATTGCGACAGCAATTCGCGGCTTGTAGTGGATGAAGATGACTATGGTAAACTCAGGCCTGAAAGGGTTAATACGTTTTCAAACAAATGTCAGACCAAATAAAGTGCCACTGCAATCCACAATATAGTTTGCTCAGTGAATCCTTTAATCGCCGGTGCCGCATATATTCGGGTTTTTATTTTTTGTTAGCACATTAAGTACACATTTTAAATATGTTAAAGATAAAATATGACATCAACCAGCAATATTTGAAAAGTGTAGACTTCCATTTTCACTCACTTGAAGTTGTGGATCGCGTCAGCGAGACACAACTTCAAGTGGGTGAAAATTCAAATTGAAGAATTTGGCGGTTAAAGGGATAACCAAATAATTAAATTTTGCAGATTACTTTACATAAATAGACATATTGAAGGTGGAATTTGCATTAGCAATTCCAGCTTCAAATGAAAATCACTAGATTTTTTAAAAAAATTGTTCAACAAAACGTATAACACAAAAGTGGAAACATTGAGGAAGTTGAAATCAGTATATCTACTGATTCATGTGAAAACCTTAGTGAACCGCTCGAGCACTAGCCGTGTAAGCTGTTTTGAAGCTAAGAGAATTCAGGAGCATGCCCCCTCCCCAATTTTTTGTATTATTTTAGATTGATTTCACAGCAATCTGAAGCTTTTTTCCTCTAAAAAATAATAGAAAACATGTTTGTGGAAAAATTAAATTTGATGCAATAATTTCATATATTACTGCAGGTGCTCGGTATTCTTCTGATAAAATCGTGCAGCTTGGCACCTCTGGACAATAATACTCGTATATCAACACTGATCTCAAACATCTGTATTGTGATTACTATTTTTTTTGTTTCATGAATTTTCTTCTGCGACATGAAGACAACTTTAGACTCTTTTATGAATTGTAGTCGAGATTTGTCACATTACTCGAATTTTAATAATTTTACTTAAGGGTCGTGAAAATGTTTGTCTTTTAACAGAGAACACAGTTGGACATCTGGAGGAGGATCACATATGGGACAATCGAGTAAGTTCAATTTGACGTGTAAATATTTTTCTACCAAAATTAAATACTAGCATTGAAAAAGAAAACAAATGGATCTATCCTTATCGTAAATTGAGTTATGGTAAATTGTACTTTTTTCATGCATTTAAAGTTAAAAATATTGTATCTTTAAATAATTTCGTCTGCATAAGGTTTTAGATTCAACCTCTTAACCATAAGTTGATTAATTTGAAATAAATTGATTTTTGCAAACATTACATGAAACATTTTGTAGTGCACCATTATTTCTGATTCAAAAAATGAGCGCAGAGATTTTTATTTAAAAATATAAACAGTCTTTAATAATTAAAATATATATCTATTACAGTGAGAGGACGACAATTTTACTGAGTTAAAAGAAAGTTACATACTGTGGGACACAAATGAGAATTGTAGATCAAAACACATGATCTATCTATGCTTCACATTGCAAGACTGAAAAAGATGTGATTTAGATGAAGTCTATTCAACATCAGTTAACAGGAGGTTAAAGACTTTTTAATAGAAAACAATCATGAACAATTCGTCGCCTCGGAGCTAAAGGATCCTATCTGCCACTCTAACGAGTGTCAGATAGGATCCTTTAGCTCCGAGGCGAAGAATTGCATCCAAGAGAATCTCTCTACTCTGTGTAATTTGGATAAAAACATGTATTGTTTGTTTGATATGACGTGTTATCATACATGAGGATGTGATCAGGTACACGGGTGAGGACTATGGCAATGAGCACACATCCCTTCACTCCTAGTGATGCAGATGTATATGCGTCAGGGGTGTATTTCCTATGGAAGTAATCTCACACTGAAAATAATGCAGTCATCTAAATGAGAAAGCTTTCGTTGTTTATATATTTTCCCCGCAGATATAAAAGGGTGTATCTGCCACTTTCATATGGCAGATAAACCCTTTCTTATCTAAAGGGACAATAATTATTACACTTGAAATTTATAAGACTGGCTTTTGTCAATTCAATGTGATTTGTAAATTGTTGCTACAGTTATATAAAGGATACTTCAGCAGGTCATTTCAACAGACATTAAAATGCTGTCAGACATGTATTTTTCGTGCATTAGTAACAGTAAAATTCTTGTTGAGCACTATGCTCTAGATACTGATTTAGATTCTTTTTATTCACCGACTGCCCCAGCCATAGTTATTTGAAGTTTTTTACAAGCATATCTCATGTAAAGTCGTTTTTCACAACAAAATGAACATAATTATTGTGCAGATCTCAAACAACGCATCACCGTTTCCCGGCATCACTTAACATTTATATCCAGGAGTATTTTCGCCTATGTGTAATTTGAGTCAGTAGAGAGGTAATATAGAGCAGTATCAAATAGAAACGACTCCACTGCTTCAACTCTTCACCTACCCGTACAGTTTCTATGAGTTGGAATATTGTACAATAATACTATTAATAAAGGCAGAACTGATCATAACCATTATTATACTATTGAAGGCATATGCCATTTTTGTATTTATTGAAAAACTACGACAGAATCCAAATGTAGATGAAAATAGCATTAGTGTATATTAGCAGTTTTTACAGTGCGGGGATCCACTTAAGACGTCAGAATCTGACTTCATGTCAGACTCTGACGTCTAAAGTCGATCACCAGTCAGAAGTTGATCCCCGCACTGTAAGAGTAAACATGTTTATAATTATCATAACATAGATATTCAAATGAATCATAAGACATTTATAATGATTTGAAAACAAACTGGTGTCCATGGTTTATGCGAAAGTAATTTAGCATTCACAATACCAGTCCTTAGACTCATTTATTTTCTACCTATACCCCCAGAGATCGGACTTGATTTATATATATATATATCATATTATATATATATATATTTATATATATATATATATATATATATATATGAGGGATTCTATAATTTTAGGCACCAGTGATGATATTTTCCTTGATTTATGAGATTGTCTGAATATTGTCAAAAATTTAAACATATATTAACTTAGCTTTGTTTATTGACATAGCGTTGTCAGCAGAGCTTAATTTCAATTTTATATGCTTATTTTTATCAATTTAAATTTTTCTTACCGTTATGGAGAGACTAATTTACCGTTATGGAGAGACCAATTTATGTTACGGAGTAATCTTCAAACTTAAATTTCTCAGTATCCCTTCTACAAAAGTATACCATATTTAGCAGGTAGTTAAACATCGCTATTATAATGTTGATCACTTAATTTAGAAAGAATCACTTTATGACAATAACCCTTAAATAATGAAATAAGAATTACTCTCCGTTACGATTATTGTCGTTATGGAGAGTAATAATAACGAACATTGTCTCTCCATCACGACAATTATTTCTGTTATGTGACAAATAACAAATACTAAATATCGATGCTAACACAATTTAAAAGACAAAATGAAAAGTTACTATTTCAACAAGTGTCACTTGTTGGTTAAAATACCAAATTCATAAAGGTTTATAGCTATTTTTAAATGAGTAAAAGGGTAATTTGTGACTGCTTTTCTTTCCATAACGTTTTTATTTTTGTTATGGAGAGACAGAAAATACGCGTTATGGAGAGACGTTTTTTTCACTAAATCGTGCATAGCATCTATGTATTATGCTATAATATGATTATTTTTTTTCAAATGAGGTTGTAGTAGGCTTGGAGGTTTTAGGGTGCTAAAAAGTTTAATTGCAGTATTTATGTGGAAAAAATCGCATTATGGAGAGACGTTGAATTAAAATACTCACCAAAAGACTCGCCAAACCTTTCATTATTTCTACACAAAAACACATTTAATATCCTTTTTTTTCACGATTCACTGCATGAAGGTCTCGTGCAACTGTTTTGTACCAGACAAGTGATATTTTAGTCAGAAAAAGTATAGAAATTACCTGAAAACTATAAGCGTTACGGAGAGTCGCTGCAACGTGGGACAGACATAAATTGCATAAAAAGTGGTAAAACAATAAAATTATTTAAAAAAACTCGTATATGATCTGATAGTGTTTTACACTAACATTATATCAGAAACAAATATTATATATAATACAGGAAGTATAGAATATATCACCTGTTTATGTGAGATTTAGAATGTGGGACAAGGCTTTTTGGCTAAATTTACATACTATTTCTTTCAAAAAACACATTTATGTTAGAATTTTTTGAGTTTTAATATTGCTATATTGTAAAATCAAGGTCATTCATTGCATTAATGTAATGAAATTAAATCAAAATATTCAATAATAAATATTACAAGGTGCGGACAGTGCTGGTGCTTAAAATTATAGAATCCTATATATATATATATATATATATATAAATATATATATATATATATATATATATATATATATATATATATATATATATAACGCAAAAGTTTTTTAAGGATTTCACGAGGAGCTGAAACAGTACATAATGAATATTCTTCAAAGCAAAGTTACAGACTATTATTATTAGTAGATATTGTGTTATCAAATACAAAAGAATAAAAAAGGCACAACATATATGTTAAAAGTTCCACAATTATTATTTTACCTAAAAAATGTTCTCAAAGTGTGCATTTTGTCATGACATAATGTTAGAGAATGACTTATTAAAATTTTAAGAGAATCCATGTGGTGGAAGCCATGGGTGATTTGATATCGTGGAATGACTCTAAGGCTAAGCTGAGGGCTGCTACAACACATCAAGGGTTGATAAATGGCCCTAATACAAAGAGAACAATTCTGTGAAACTCCATGACCTTGGCCTCCTTTGTTTTCACCGAGCTGGGTAATACAATGAAGTATGGGGGAGGAGGTCTTTTATAACCTTGTTTTCACCGAGTGACGTCACTGCGTTTTACAGAATGTAGTATGGGGGAGGGGGTGTTATATAACCTTGTTTTCACCGAGTGACGTCACTGCGTTTCACAGAATGTAGTATGGGGGAGGGGATGTTATATAACCTTGTTTTTACCGAGTGACGTCAGTGCGTTTCACAGAATGTAGTATGGGGGAGGGGATGTTATATAACCTTGTTTTTACCGAGTGACGTCACTGCGTTTCACAGAATGTAGTATGGGGGAGGGGATGTTATATAACCTTGTTTTTACCGAGTGACGTCAGTGCGTTTCACAGAATGTAGTATGGGGGAGGGGATGTTATATAACCTTGTTTTTACCGAGTGACGTCACTGCGTTTCACAGAATGTAGTATGGGGGAGGGGATGTTATATAACCTTGTTTTCACCGAGTGACGTCACTGCGTTTCACAGAATGTAGTATGGGGGAGGGGATGTTATATAACCTTGTTTTTACCGAGTGACGTCACTGCGTTTTACAGAATGTAGTATGGGGGAGGGGGTGTTATATAACCTTGTTTTCACCGAGTGACGTCACTGCGTTTCACAGAATGTAGTATGGGGGAGGGGATGTTATATAACCTTGTTTTCACCGAGTGACGTCACTGCGTTTCACAGAATGTAGTATGGGGGAGGGGATGTTATATAACCTTGTTTTTACCGAGTGACGTCACTGCGTTTTACAGAATGTAGTATGCGGGAGGGGGTGTTTTATAACCTTGTTTTCACCGAGTGACGTCACTGCGTTTCACAGAATGTAGTATGGGGGAGGGGATGTTATATAACCTTGTTTTTACCGAGTGACGTCACTGCGTTTCACAGAATGCTACAAACAAATCAAGGATTCATAAATGGGCCTAATACAAAGAGAACAATGCTAAATTATAATGTTTAACATATATAGAATTTATGATGTGATAGCAGGATATGACCATGGTAAGCCTGTTATGCTACAGTTTACATAATGTCCATTTTCAGATACCCAGCATCTAAGATGCTAGTCATTTCACTCAATGGGGATTCTCCCTGCATATTTCACCAGGTTGGACTGTAGTCTACCTGGATCTGGTCGAAGCACAGCATCTTTTTTTTTTATATGCACCTGTGGAGAAATTTTCTCAGAGATGGAGGATCAAACCCTCGGACAACCCTAATGAGGAAATTAAGGGCTTTCTTTTCCCCTTGGCTTGTTGGTGAAGACTGGAAAAGTTTTATAACCTTCCTCAGTGTGGGTTTTTTGTCCCGTACAGTTTCTCGATTGAAGAGACACTGGGTACCTGCAGATTGTTGCGTGTTGTCTCAGCCATTGCATCAAGTGCATACTTTGCTACCTGCATCGACTCCCGGTGGGCCGCTTTAATCACTGTAGATTTAATGTCGTCCTTGGTTTTGATGGAGCGGAACTCAGCATTGCTCAGGATGTCCATGAGCTCACTTTCTTCCATGTCGTCAATTTCACCATCAATGGATTGGCGATGATCTCTGCATCAGTGTGCGACATTTTGTACGATGCTAACAGTATAACATCGTACACTGCATCTTCCCGTGTACAAGGGCTGTAGCAAATGCCTATGAAAAAGTGGGTAGGAAACACGTTGATATCTTGGTATCCCTACAACAGAGTGCAACCGACTGCTGACCATTGCATCAAGCCGAATTCGGGACGTATGTAGGCCTATGTATGGAAGAAATTCAAATAACACTTTAATTTCTACGATTCCGGGTTTCTTGCAGGCATCGATCATCTCTGGAAGTATGTTGACTCTGTGTAGTTTGATTGTACTCTTTGATTTTGCAGAGCGGTTGTTCAATGGGTAAATTGGGTTCTTCTGTATCTTTCTGCTGCATATTGCATTGCACATCATGGCTTGCTTGAGACTGCGGCCCTTCCTGCATTCCAGGACCTTGGACTCCCACCTGGCTGTAAAACTGGTTCCTGCTGCATATTATCGCATTGCATCTGGGACTGCCTGGGACGGTGGCCCTTAATGCATTTCAGGACATTTGCCTACACCGGGATGTAACTGGTTCTCGTGGCCTAGACACAACCTCAACCAGGGTTGGCAATATTGCCCAGTCCGGGTGCTTTTTTAGCCAAAGTGGGCAATAATAAAAAATACTAGAATATCACAAAGTGAAAAGTAAAAATAATTGTCAAAACACTTCACTGGCAAGGTGATCAGAATGGATGTGATTAATGTTCATACCTTAAATTAATATTATTCGAATTAAATGTTTAAATATCATAATACCTTCTCATAAGGAAGGGCTAGTCGCATGTACTAAATTTATTTTTCATAGATAATATCACCACTAAATTTTTTGGGTACTGAATACGTGCCCTGCACGAAACCATTTGGATTCTAAATTAATAAGTGTGTAGTGCCTTGGACACTGAATACAATGCGGACATGCACGACTGCTTGTACCATGAAATCTTTTGGGTTCTAAATGTGCAATTCGCTAGTTTTAGTGCTGAATTTAAATATTTGGTATCGATTTACAGTGCCTTTCAGTGAAACATAAAAATCAATATTAAAAAAACCTCATAGGGATAATATTTAGGCAAGAAAAAACAGTCAGCGATGTACTGCACTAGGTTACGCATTCAGAGAGACGTCCTCTACGTAGCGGGGCTTATGGTTACGTAATGTGTAGACGCCTCCAGACGGTGAATTTTCTATTGACAAGAGGTGTGATTGCAGCGCGCCTGAGAAACACGTAATTCGGCCGGCATTGGGTGAATACTCACTGTGCACTAGATTTTGACCCGATGCTGTTTTATTGTCCCGCCAGCATCGCAGACTTTGGAACAACGTTAAGTCGACTTTGATTCAATGTATCGTGTTTGAAAGGAAAAGAAACAACCATTGTCAATGCTGACCATCCCAGAAGGCGACATGCGACGCGGGAATTAGCGTTTGTGGTCTAGGGTTCGTATTTTTATTATTTAAAAGCCTACCGTTGTGTTCCTCCTTTCCCAGTTTATAACAAATATATACTGATTTTCTTCTAAATTGAATTTGACAAGATCATTTATCAGCGGCAGTGTAGGCCTATTTCTTTATCTAATAATAAATTATATTTGATAAGAAATTAAATTAGATGATAAATTATATTAGTTATAATAACCCAGAATACCAGCCTCAAAGGGTTCATCAGCTGCAGTGTGTGTACACATAATCTCATCGTTGCCGGTGATATATCGCCAAACCCAGGTCCCCAGACAAATTATTACTGCCAAGTATGTGAGGTCCAAATAATTCCAGGGGATGTGCGAACATTTTGTTCTTATTGTCAAAATTGGATACATGCAAACTGTACAAATAATTGGATGTGCAAACTTTGTAGTGACAGTGCACCTGCCGGCAATGTTTACATGTTCCCAACTGTCTTGAACGGCGAATCTCAAGACCCAGACTGGCCTGCAGCACAAACTTGGAATGCAAGTAGTTGCCAAGATATAATTGGAGTGGACTACTTATCTGACGTTTCTAGTACAGAAAGTAGTCAGGCATCAAATTCATTTTTAAATCTTTCTGAAAATAACAGCTATTCTGATGAGACACTGGAGGACTGTTTTCAAGAAGTAAAATTAAAAAGATTGGAGCATCCACAAAATTTTCTTATTGTTCATTTAAACATCAACAGCATAAGACAAAAATTCTACGAAGTAGAGCATTTATTAAGGGAGAATATAGTAGATTTTCTCGCCTTTTCCGAAACTAAAATTGATGACACTTTTCCTGATAAACAATTCCATGCAGACTCTTTCAACATGTATCGGAAAGACAAGAGTAAACATAGTGGTGGCCTAATGGCATATATAAGATCTGATATACCATCCCGCCAGCGAAAAGACCTGGAACCTGAAAACTCCCCATGTATTATTATTGAAGCGCTGCTGAATAAACAGAAATGGTGTTTTGTGACATATTATAACTCGCCTAGTACATCTGATGCTGTTTTTAAAGACATTTTCAGTAAAACACTAGACAATGTGACTGCTCATTATTCAAATTATGTCATATGTGGTGACTTAAATTATGATCTTACTAAGAAAGCATCAAATGCTTTAAAAGAAATGTGTGTACTATTTGGTTTATATAATCTGGTCAAGGGGCCTACATGTTTTAAATCTAAACATGGGAGTCTGCTAGATGTGATTCTCGTGAGTAAATCTTCAACTTTCTACAATACTTGAAATGTTGTAAATTCCGTAAGTGATTTTCATAATATGGTTGCAACAATGATGCGCTTTCATGTGCCTTATAAACATGACAAATATATCCAATATAGATCATTTAAAAATTACAATAAAATAAATTATACATCTAGTATTGAAAACTCACAAATCACTAAATGTAAAAATGTAGAAAACACAAATCATGCATGGAAGGAGGTTATAGAAGATCATGCCCCCTTAAAAACAAAGAAAGTTAGGCCTGATCAACCTCCTTTCATGAATACCCGTCTCAGGAAAGAAATTTCGAAAAGAAAACGAATGTATAAGAAATTTTTGAAAAATAAAAGCAACAATACATGGACAGATTATAAAAAACAAAGAAATTACTGTGTTAAACTGAGACGGTCATCCATGAAAAATTATTTAAAGACAAAGTGCGAGAAAAATGACTCAAATTTCTGGAATACTGTGAAGCCTTTTTTGTCTAAAAGTAACAAATCCTCTGAAAATATTATCCTGTCAGAAAATTCTAGAATTATAAACAATCAAAAAGAAATCTCAGAGATTATGAATGACTATTATATTAATGTTGCAAAAGATATTGGACAGAATCAAAATATTGATATTACGGAACACCCTAGCATTATTGAAATTAAACAACACTCCGAGGGCAACAATTTTCAGTTCCATTATACGACAAGAGAAGACGTGCTTAAAATTCTGAAAACGCTAAATCCAAAGAAAGCAACTGGATGTGACCAAATTCCAGCTAAAAAACTAAAACATGCCTCTTTCCAAATTGCCCCAGTTATTTCAAACATAATAAACAAGGCATTAGATGAAGGCACCTTTCCAAATATCCTAAAGAAAGCAGAGGTGATCCCTGTATACAAAAAATCTGACAAATTAAATAAATCCAATTATAGACCTGTGAGTATTTTACCGATTTTGGCAAAAGTTTTTGAAAAAGTTCTTGCCCACCAGATCACTCCCTTTTTAAACTTCGTCTTCTCTTGTCACCTGTCAGCCTTCAGACAGGGTTATGGCTGTCAGGACACGCTGCTCACCCTTATTGAAAATTGGCGTAAAGATCTTCTAAAGAAAAACAAAATTGGTGCTTTATTAATGGACCTTAGCAAAGCTTTCGACTGCATGCCACATGAACTTCTGATCGCAAAATTTAAAGCTTATGGTGTTCAGGATCAGTCAATCAAAATGATTAAATCATACCTCTCAGATCGTGAGCAACGTGTCCGGATAGGCAACGTGCACAGTTCATGGAAAACCACCATTAAGGGCGTGCCACAAGGTTCAGTTCTTGGTCCAATTTTCTTTAACGTATTCATAAATGACATTTTCTACTTTATTAAACGAGCACGCCTCACAAATTATGCAGATGACAACACTCTCTCTTTTGCACATCCAAATTTTCAAATTGTAAAATCATGCCTCGAAGCCGAGGCAGCAAAAGCTATATGGTGGTTTTCCATTAACTTAATGCAAGCGAATCCTGAGAAATTTCAGCTGATATTTTTTAATTGTAAAGTTGATTCTCCAGTGATACTAGACGGCTGTATAATTAAACCTGAAAAAGTAGTAAAACTTTTAGGCATTACTATTGATGAAAATTTGAGTTTTTCGATACACACAGAAGAAATTTGTAAGAAAGCTGGCAGACAGCTGAGCGCTCTGAGAAGATTGTCTTTTTATCTTGACAGCAAGGCTAAATTGGCCCTTTTCAGAGCGTTCATCCTCAGTCACTTTCAATACTGTTCAGCCGTCTGGTATCACTGTACTGCTCCAAATGCTCGATGTATGGAAAAGATTCAGGAGAGGGCTCTAAAGTGTGTTTATTCCAACCATACCGCCTCATATGAGTCCCTCCTGAATAAAGCTCGCCTGCCATCTCTGGAAGTTGGGAGACAAATGAACATCGCAATTCAGACTTTTAAAATTCTTAATGATTTATCACCGACATACCTCCTGGAACTGATTGAAAAACGCTGTCGCACCCGTAATTTAAGAAATTCTAAAAATATCCTGAAAATTCCTCTCATGAAGAGGGTGCGACATGGAACAAATTCCTTTTGCTTTTTGGCCCCCAAAATCTGGAACTCTTTGCCAGAGGCATTGAGAATTACCAGAGACCTGAAAACTTTCAGAGATGGCGTGCGAGCTTATTTTTCTCTTTAATTGAGAGTACAATAGAGGTAGGTCCCTTGACAAAGTCATGTGATATATTTATTTAATTATCGATAAATGCGAAATGTTTTACACAACTTTTATTCATATAATTTTCTCATATACAGCACAAGTTTTTCCTTATATAATCTTTTATCTACTTTTATGTGCCAAAATGTATTATGTAATTTTTACCAGCTAATTTATATTCTCATATACATTATAAGTATCATTCTAAATAATTCTTACTCACGTTTTTACATTTCATGTTAACTTCCTGCCAGCCAACCTGCTTGTTTTAATTGTTATCCTTTATTGTTCATTTTACATGTCGCTTGACTAGCTGATTACAGCTAATGTTATATGTTTTTACTTTGCGACTGGAAATAAAACTTATCTTATCTTATCTTAAAGACAACATGTTGTTGTGTTAATTTATGCCATAAACCACTTATATTCCCACCCAGAGATTCCACTTAAAATCGTAAAATACGTAGTTTTTAATATCAATTATATATATAAAATAGAAATAAAATGACATCGTGACTGATATTAAATTAATATTTTTAATGTAAATAAAGCAAACATAGGGATCAGGGGGTCTGAATTAAGAAATGTATGAAATGGAGAATAAGGCGGCCGTCCAATATTGCCCATTATTGCCCATTAAAACCCGTATTTATCCATATTGCCCATTATTGCCCGGGTGGGCCGGGTAATATTAATATTACCCGGGTTTTTGCCAACCCTGACCTCAACACTGTCCGAGTTTACCTCATACTAATACATTACATGTTCTTTTTTGGTTCATCACATGTCTACTTTGGTGCGACACATTTATCTCCCAGGATCCTGAACAACGAAGATACATTTGGTGGCGCCATGGACTGTGTTGTTATCAAGCAACCACTGGTATGAGGGGACCGAGATTGTGGATACTGAAAACTCCAATCAACAGCTTCGTATCCCCAATCGTCACCGGGTTGGTGTACAATGATTTCATCAGGGGTAGATTTAGATGGAAACTCACATTCACATCTTCATCCTGTGTCCTTTCGACAGACAAATGTGTCTCCTTTTGTTATGGCCCCACACTGTATCCATTTTTAAAGATTCATACAGCTGCAAAACGGGCATGTGTGGGACCGTCACGTGTAGGCCTACAGTAGCATATATAGAGTAGGACTGTAGGCATACAGTAACCTGTACAGGGTGACGGCATTAATATCATCAACTAAACTGATTACAAGATACTACTTAAACGATACATTGGGCCAGTACTGTTTTAATGTTGGACCAATGTCTGCGACGCTGGTCCAACATTGAACCGACATTGGAAAAATGTACTACGTTTGAGAGAAAGTCCACCTGCCCAGCAAACACAACACATTTGTATAACATTTATACAACGTCGGCCCAACGTCTTCGCTCAAGTATATATGAAGTTGCTGTGGTTTGAAAACTTGCTCTTAATGAGGCTTCGGTATGAAACGCATATTTAGTATTTTTATGAAATAGGGCCTGGGCCTATCCACAGGCACTATTGCATTCTGGGGGACCCTTGTCCCGCAAGTTTTGACAGTTGACCACACCTTCAAGCGGATCAGTGTTGTCCATGTTGCTCAGAAATCCTGGGTCATCCCACGCTTCAATGTTTCTGATTGGGAAACACTGGTCCCTCGACGAGCAGCTCAAAGTGCTTGTGATCTCGCAAGAAGATGAATTAACTTCCCAGAAGTACTGAATTTCAATGGCCGGATTATTATTATCAAGAAAGTTGCCATTGTTAACAATGCAAAGTTCTGAAGACCCAGACCTGCCCAAATGGCTGTGTAGAGCTTCTCAGAGTGGATGAATCTAGATCTGGCAGAGAAAAATTGCATTGGATACGTTAGGATCATTAGCTATAAATAATTGGCAGCACAGGAAATTTAAGTTATTGGCTGGTTGCCCTGCAAAACCTAGCCTGAAAATGAAGTCAGGAAATGTGGGTGCCTGTAATGTGAAGAAATGTATGACCAGAGTGTCAAGACACAGAAGCTCATCCTCAATTAGGGAAAGTTGATTACGAATTAAAATTTCTGAAATCCATGAGGCAAACAGAATTGAAATCGGATAAGAATTGTGGGAGAAGCATTACTTTTGAATTAGGGTTCAATCAGGTCATAAGTTAATTAATAATTGAAATTTCTCAAATCCGTGAGGAAATTTAATGCACAGGCCCAAGCTATTTCAAACAAACCAAACAGAATTAATATCGGAGAATAATTGAGGGAGGAGAAGCATTTCTTGTGAATTGTGGACAGACACAACACAATGGCATAAGCTCATCTAGGCCTAAAGGCCGGATAATCTAATCATCTAGGCCTAAAAGCCGGATGAGCTAAAAATTGTTTAGGGCAACCAAATTAAAAATAACATTTACTATTATATCATTCCTTGGGCTCAATACGAAATACTTTCACTGTGCAATACACCTGATACACGATTTCATACTATCATTTATTATTGATGTCGGTAAACTTTCATGGAAAAAAGTAATATTTTTCAGGATTCTGTTACCCGTACGGTACTATCGGTAGCTTGCATGACGAGCCCGGCCAAATTCATTTATGGCAGGGTCGAGGCCAAGGTTCTTAGTCACGTGACTTTCATGCCTGTGCTATTGAGGCCGGTGAATAATTTTCTGGGTCAAGTCATAAGAAATGCGTCAGAGGGGAAATAAAATACTGTGCACAACTTTTCATCCGGGGAAGTGACCTTTCAAAAATGCCTGAATTCGGGGATTTCCTATTTTCATCTGAAAATATTCACAAACATTCGCCACTGGGGCATACCAGAGGCCACATGAAGCTCGGCCACACCACGTAGTGTGGCTCTGGGAACCAGAGTAGTGTGTGGCTCAAGTCCACTCTTCGTCGCTAGGTGACTCATGTGTGCCCCCAATTGAGTTTGTCTGGCAAGCCTGGCCAATTTCATTTATGGCCGGGTAGAGGCCAAGGTCCTTAGTCACGTGACTTTCATGCCTGTGTTAATAAAGCCAGCGCATAATTTTCTGGGTCAAGTCATAGTTCATGGGCCAGACAAAATATCGGTACCATCTGGGGTGGCCAAACTTAAGTAGTACCAAACTGTTCATAGGGTCAATACAAGTTTAAAAAGGTATGATAGCCTTTTCAAACTGGTAGCTTAGTTAATTATTTTTTAAATGCATTCTTACACATTTTAGCACCATTATCGTTGATTATTATACTTAATCGTAAGTATGTAGGATCCTGACTTCGTTAAGTTTAGGTGGCAGTTATCCCCGGCTTCTCGGACGCGAGAAGCTGTGGACGACCGCCTCGTTTCCGTACCTTGGTGCCGGGCGCACACAATTGCAGCCCATGCGGTCTCGGTACTTTTCCCGCACTTCAGACGTTACACTCGGCGACTACGGACGTGCCGTAGGTCGCTCTCTCTGAGTCAAACAGGACGTGCCCTGCGAGGAGGTTGTGCTTTGTTGTTGCCAGATGTCTAACGAATAAACATGGCAAGCGGAGAAAGAGCTTTATAATTTATTTGGAACCATCGACTCGACGGGGAAGGAAGTTTGTGTTGAAATGGTGAAGATTGGGCAGTTTCCCTCGTCCGCCATTGCGACCCTACACTAGAGTCTCCAACGGTCACTTACAGGTACTTTCGGCGCGAGGGGCTCTCCATCTCACCATACTGGTGACCCCTGACGACTGATAGTCTACGCAACAGTGTTTTTACCTAGACGCCAGTTGAAAACCGCTGTTTTCAAGGATAGTTTTGATTAAATTTTAAGGGATTTTTTTGAAAAAAATCAATAGCATTTTTTTCATCAGGTACGTGAAAACTGTAGGTCATTCTTTATATGCCAGTTTAAATTAGTCAGAAAGAGCTATCAGAGGAGAAGCACGTTTTTTTACGTCGAAAACAGCGTAAATTTCTAATTTTTGGACGAAATCCCACGTGTTTGGCGCTTTTTCAAGATGGCGACCATGTCGGTTTCTCTAGAAGAATCCTGAAAATTATTCTCATAGACTTAGTCTATCATTTGTTAAATGTAAGAGTTTGTTAAATGCCTTCATCCTATTAATGCCACTGTAGGCGAATAGGAAGTGGGTATTTTCGGTAACTCAATTTTTATCGTTGATTACCATAATAGGTGACACGATTTTAAAGTCCATAGACGAAGCCTCGTCATTTTTTCGATTTTTCAGCAAAATCAACAAGAAATTATAAATATCGCTTCGACTCGGGTAACCTTTATTAGGTTTAGGGCCAAAATAAAATTGTTTCCCAGGACCGTAGGTCAATATTTTATTACTATTATCATTATTTATCATTTATTTCAGAGAATGCTGAATATTGTACATGTATTTGGTAGGTGAGAGCCATTTTGGACGCTGGTTCCCCTAACTTAGCTGATCGCCCGCCGTGGGCAAACATGTGTCCCGCCATAACCGGCATGCATTTGGACAGTGAACCTGTGTCGCCACATCACATTAGCATAAATTAGGCCGCCATTTTGATTTGGTGGAGCTCATTCCTCACGTGTTCAAAATTTTACACACACTAGTTTTAATAATTTTTTAAAAATTATTTATTAATTTTTTTTCTCAAATCGATTGAAAGAGAGGAAATATAAATAAGTTGTTTCGAAAATGAAATTATAACACTAATTGAGTGAGATTTTTTTTTTCACTTTAAAACGCCCTTCGGTGTTTGTAATCGCTCTAGCCTATTTAGCGCCTTATTTGGGCACGCAGTAGGTAATGAATATGCTAATGTGAGGCGAGACGGGGCCGCTGATCATGTTTCTATGTACACACCGTTCCACGCATGCTGACACAGACAGGCAGCCACATGCTGTCTGCCGCACATGTTAGCAGCACCAACAATACATCATACACACACCCACCACAGACGAAATAAACACAACCGCTACGACGACAGCCGGTTTATACGTCAATCAATGAATCGAAGCGAGCGATTGATTCGGACGTTTATAAGAATGACTCAGTGATGAACGTGCCATTATAAAAAAAAAAAAACGTGGAATGTTCATCACAGACATCATTTTTCAGCGAAATGATATACTATATCATCAATCAGCATAGACTACTGTCAGTCACGTTTTAAATATTTTTCTAAAATTATAAATGTAACTGTTTTTCTTCGCAGTCACATTTAGTCTATCAGTTTGAGAACGAAATTTTCTCACGATAGTTTATATCTGAAGTTTAAATTTTTTATCAGTACAGAAATATTCGATTTGACAGTTGCGCTATTGCGAAACATTGCCAATATTTGAATGTGTTTTTCGACTTGCGTGAAATTTTTTTTTTTTACCCAGGTCGATTTACAAAATACTATTATCCTAGCTTAGCATAGCATGTCATAATTGTATCTGGCATTTTTATGTACAATTTCGACCTACGGTTTTCACTATACCATTATGCATGTGTGTGAATAAGTGAAAACGTTTTATGTCACATATAGACCTTCAGTTTTCACTAAAATCAATATATACCTTTGTGAATTAGTGCACAGCACTTAGGCGAAACCTCAGCGACGCATTTTCAACTATATCTGCAACCCCTGTTTCTCGCAACATGCGACATAGCATGAACATTTTCTACAGTCTACATTTCTAAGATTCAGCATAATCCAGACATTTTTCATCTGATTTAGACGGCAATGTACAACCTATCTGCGCACGGCACGTCAAAATAGTTGGCATGTGTTAATACGACATGCCATTTTAAACACATTTGAGATAGACACAGAGCCAATAGGCCAGCTATCTCAAATGCTTCACTAGTTAGCTAATTTCAAAACACTATTTCATAATGTCAAAGCAATACGACAGTGAAGGCTTCATGTCAACGCCCCTAGAAGGTGCGGGTGCTCGACCTAAAGATGATTATCATCAAGACAGTGAGGACAATGAGGTTCGATTCCGAGAGGCAGACGAAGAATATCAACGCCTCAAAGCTGATTTCTCTCGAATTGCCCGAGCTAAACGTATGAGTTCTTACTCTAGGAGCGACTCCTCAAGGAGTACTTCACCGCTCGGTAGGCAGTCTCAGAGACGTGCTACGAACTTACCAAAGTTCAGAATCGCCACCTTCTACGCTTCGGATGTTGAACTCTGGTTCAACCAAATAGAGACTCTGTTTGCTCTTCACCAGATCAACGATGATGATGAGAGGTACAGCTTAACCTGCGCTGCACTTTCGGGCGAGGTCGCATCGGATGTGAGGGACGTGCTACTTCAGCCTTTCAGGTCCCATAAAAACGAAAGCCTGAAAGCGATCTTGATATAGAGACGAGGTTTGACCACACCCGGAAGGGTTTACAAAGTGATCTTTGGTAAAAGAATTGGTACTGACATTCCCTCGCGTTTCCTGCGGCGTCTGCAGAAGACTGCAGGTTTCGGCACAAAAGCCGTGGTGGGGAAAGCAGTAATTCGTCAAGCATTCATCCGACAGATGCCCGCTTCAATCAGAGCCCATTTGGCGACTCAACCCGACAGTGCCACCCTCGAAAGTTTGGCCGTTTTGGCCGACCGGGCACTGGCAGCCGAAGCGGACGTCAAAGAGAGTAAGCCGGGGGTCGCAGAAATTAAGGTAGAAGAAACCACCAAGCTAGTTGGTTTGTTGGAGGATTTGTCTAGGCGAATTATAAAACTAGAAACCGTGACTACATCAGAGAGGAAAAGAAATAAAGGATGTGGACGAGTAAATAATAACTATGCTCCTGCGCCTGCATTTGCTCCTAATGTTCAGGCCTCAGGTTTTGTTAACAACCAACCTAGTCATTATAGAAATGAACAGAATAATGCTCGACCTTTCGTTCCGCCGACGAATGTGCAACCAATTGCTCGACCTTTCGTCCCGCCGCCGAACCCACAGCGAAATGACGCCGCTAAAACATTAGATTCGGCTAATGCACCTGTCTGCTATTTTCACCAGACTTTCGGTGATAACGCACGCACGTGCAGGAGCCCCTGCGCTTTTTCTTTAAACTGCTAAGCCAGAGCAAGGTAGCGACTCTTGCATCTGTCGGTATAACTGAGACGCGACATGACTCCGCGGACGCTAGTTCTCCAAAGTTATCTCATTCTAAGTTATTATATGTCGCAGATAAAGGACATAAATGCAGATATTTGATTGACACGGGCGCAGCTGTCAGTGTTTTGCCGAAATCTTGCGCTAACGGGATTTCGGACGCTGACAGTCTCCCCCTGGTGGCAGCTAATAACAGTACTATACATACTTACGGCAACTGTAAACGCGTCGTCGATGTCGGCTTAAAGCGCGAATATCCGTGGACGTTCATAGTGGCAGATGTGCAGCAACCCATAATCGGGGCTGATTTTTCAATCCACTATAATTTGCTCGTAGACTTGAGAAGCCGATGTCTCCGGGACATGCGTACAGGTCTAGCTATTGCCGCTTCACTGTCATCGATTAAACCACTGTCATTGAACAGAGTAGACACTGTTCAGAACGAGTACACAAAACTCCTCGGCCAGTTCCCGGAACTGACACGCCCTACGACAAAGGGTGAGACCGTTAAACACGGTATAACACAGATAGTGACTAAAGGACACCCAGTGTTTGCACGACCACGACGGTTAGCACCCGATAAGCTGGTTACCGCAAAACGCGAGTTTGATGAGATGATAAAACTAGGGGTCATTGAACCCAGCGACAGCGAGTGGTCCTCAGCGCTTCACATGGTGCCAAAGAAAAACGGCGATTGGAGACCATGCGGGGACTACCGTAGTTTAAACGCACAGACCGTACCGGACCGTTATCCGATTCCTCATATACAAGATTTCACGCAGTGTTTAGCCGGATCGAAAAAAAATTCGAAGATCGACTTGGTCAGAGCTTATTACCAAATTCCGGTGGAACCGTCCACCTTTTGGCTTATTTAATTTCACTAGAACACCGTTTAGTCTAAGAAATTCCGGTCAAACGTTTCAGCGCTCTATAGACCACGTTACACGCGGACTTGATTTTGTTTTTGTCTATTTGGATGACCTACTGGTAACCAGCCCAGATCATAAAACGAATAAGAAACATCTACAAATTCTTTTTGTCCGACTATTTGAATACGGAATTATCATTGGTCCTGAAAAGTGTCAGTTCGGTACAACTGAATTAAGTTTTCTAGGTCACCACGTTTGTGCCGAAGGAATTTCGCCGTTACCCAGCGCCGTTGAAGCGATTGTTAATTTCGTTAAGCCCGAAAAGCAACGAGCACTGCGTAGATATCTGGGAATGGTGAATTACTACCACCGTTTCATACCGCATTGCGCTGTGAGGTTGGCACCACTCAATAATTTACTGACAGCTGCCAACGAAGGACATACAAGACTGTCACCGAAGTCAAATTTCGATTTGAAGTGGAATAAAAATGCAGAGTCAGCATTTTCTGAGTCAAAACAAATATTGGCAAACGCTACGCTTCTGGTGCACCCAGATTCTACGGCTCAGATTAACATCACGTGCGACGCTAGTGATGTCGCCGTCGGTGGCGTTTTGCAGCAATTTTTAAATGGTATGTGGCAGCCACTTTCGTTTCTCAGCAAGAAGCTGAACCCAGCAGAGACACGCTACAGCACGTTCGATCGTGAGCTTTTGGCGGTATACGCCACAATTAAACATTTCAGACACAATTTAGAAGGACGAAATTTCTTCGTTAATACAGATCACAAACCGTTGACATTCGTAATGTCATCCGTGACTGAGCGCGCGTCCCTACGACAAACACGTCACTTAGCTTTCATCGCTGAATTCACCACCGCTGTCACGACCATCAGTGTCTGCGATACATGATGGACCAGCGATAGACTATAAAGAGTTAAGTCTCGACCAAGCTAATGACGCGTAATTCACGCGTTTGAGACACTCGACTACATCCACTATGAAGTTCAAACTATTAAAATCGTTCGATAATCAATTGATCCGGTGTGATGTGTCCACGGGACACAAACCGGCCGTACCTTACCGCGAAATTTCGCCGAAAAGTTTTTTCAAACTTACACGGTTTAGGCCACCCATCGCATAGAGCTACCAAACCTTTGATTAATACCCAATTTGTATGGCGCGGCATGAATATAGATATTGTTAGATGGTGTCGTACCTGTAAGGGTTGCCAGACTGCTAAAGTTTCACGTCACAACTCCCCAGTTTTCGGAAAGTTCACTGAACCTACCGAGTGATTTGATCATGTCCACATAGATATAGTCGGACCTTTACCCTATGCTGATGGCTTAAGATATCTACTGACTTGCGTCGACTGTTTTACACGTTGGCCCGAAGCTATACCTATGGTAGATATTAGAGCCGAAACGGTCGCCGATGCCTTCTTCAGCGGATGGATAGCACGTTATGGTACTCCAGCCACTATCACCACTGATAGGGGCACTCAATTCGAGTCCAAATTGTGGGATAGTTTGTGTAATCAATTTGGGATTATTCGGAATCGTACCACGAGTTATCACCACCAGTCGAATGACATGGTCGAACGTTTCCACCGTCAATTGAAAGCCGCCATTATGGCGCACGAGTCACCGAACCCGTGGACTATCACGTTACCCGCTGTGCTTTTAGGAGTTCGTTCCGCAGTTAAGGACAGACTAGGCAGGTCGGCTGCCGAGATGATATACGGGACAACCCTTAGACTCCCAGGAGAGTTTACTAAACAGTACACCGTCGACGCTAACACTGATTTGGAGAATTATTCAGACAAGCTACGCGTGGCCATGTAGCGTCTCCGTCTATGTCCGCCACGTGACACACAACATTTTCCAATTCAAGGAAATAGCTACATGTACTCATGTATTCTTGCGCCGAATCGCAATTGCGCCGCCTCTGACCGCCCCTTACGACGGACCATATAAGGTCGTCGCGAGGAGTGGCAGAGTAATGAAAATCCTAGTTAAAGGCAAGGTTGAGATGGTCTCTTTAGATCGCGTTAAACCCGCACATATTGAGTGCGAGCCTACGACAGGTACGACAATACAGCGTAAAACGCCAAACAAACCAAAGAGATCGACGGCTACCAGGACATCTAGTAGGAATCCACAGGGTCCACCTAGAATTGGTAGTGCGGACACTCCGACGTCCAACGGGACGAGCGTTAAAACGAAAAAGTCGACGGCAGTCAGAAGCAGTAAAAAATCGGCCACAGTCCCAAAGCAACTAGATGTTAAAGTCAAATTGTCTTACAGAGACAATACTTATGTAGCGTCGCATTCGCGAGCCCCCGCCGTATCCCGCGCTAACGGGAACGGCGGTGGTTTACGAACGTATTCCCGCATACCTTTACATTTACGGGGTAAAATCCCGGGTGCTGCTGACGCCGTAATCGACTCGACCAAAAGCAACCATGCGAATATCGCTAATCGCGAAAAAATTTCGACCGACCAAACAGTGCGAAAAACTAGAGTCAGACGAATAATCCAGACTCCTGCCCGGTTCGTGCAGATGGTTCACGCCATAGTGGCGCCTAACGACATCTATGGCGGGCCCAACCGCATGCATCGTATTCACAATGTTTTTGAATTGTAAATGAATATGCCAGGCCTGGCAGCATTATGTACAGATATATAAAATGTAAAGACATTTTTTTTTAGCAAGTTAATTGCTAAAATACGAATAGAAATTTATGTTAATTAAATAAATGGGTTGATCGCAGCTTGCAGCATATGAATACATACATAAAGGACAGTTGGTGTTAAGAGGATGGGACAATTCATGTATAATGCTGCGATTTCAACCACCCATGCTGTAACCACACACGCTATATTTTTAAACCATGCTTAGTTATAAGAGGTTACATATTTTTACAACCCCGCTACTTGCACGAAGCAGACTCCTACACGTCAGTTGGGTCCAACGTTATCACTCACCCGGGGGTAATGTAGGATCCTGACTTCGTTAAGTTTAGGTGGCAGTTATCCCCGGCTTCTCGGACGCGAGAAGCTGTGGACGACCGCCTCGTTTCTGTACTTTGGTGCCGGGCGCACACAATTGCAGCCCATGCGGTCTCCGTACTTTTCCCGCACTTCAGACGTTACACTCGGCGACTACGGACGTGCCGTAGGTCGCTCTCTCTGAGTCAAACAGGACGTGCCGTGCGCGGAGGTTGTGCTTTGTTGTTGCCAGATGTCTAACGAATAAACATGACAAGTGGAGAAAGAGCTTTATGATTTATTTGGAACCGTCGACTCGACGGGGAAGGAAGTTTGTGTTGAAATGGTGAAGATTGGGCAGTTTCCCTCATCCGCCATTGTGACCCTACACTAGAGACTCCAACGGTCACTTACAGGTACTTTCGGCGCGAGGGGCTCTCCATCTCACCATAAGTAAAACCAATCTGTGAAACCAATCTGTGAAACCAATCTGTGACACTAATCTGTGAAAAAATCGTTAAAAAAACTTTTCACTATCGATTATTTTAGCTAAGGGTGTCTAGTATTGCCCCCAAAAAGTTGTATGAGATTAGGGTTGGGGAAAGTCATTGTTCAGGGGTCAAAGACCTAAATTCCACAAAATGCCATCAAAATGTTCTTGATATTGCATTGAATAAACGAATCGTCTCCTGCAAAATATCATATGATAATTTAAAGTATTTTTATTTTAGCTAAAAAATTTCTAATAAACATTTAATAATTTTATCTTTGATGTATTGTTTGCAAAATTAGTGTGAGGTCATTTACCCTTTAAATGCCAGCAGCTTAAACGTTTCCATAAATACAAAAAAAAGAAGAATAGGGGCCTATAGTCATTTAGTGTAACACTAAAAATAGGTGCGCATGCAGCCCTTAAAACTAAATACCAGCTTTAACAGCCTTAAAATTATCCATTTTAAAATTTTAGGTGTTATCAATGAAAGAAATACCACATCTGGTCCAATTTAGCCTATTTCCAAGATGGCCGCCATAAGCATTATATTTTACCATGTTGAAGTGGTGTAATTGTCACAATTCGATAACCAATGACTCGATTATTATGATCGTGGTATTTTAGAGATGTCAAATCGATTCGGAAGGTCTGTGGGAAATGTTAGTGCATTTCGTGTGATTTGCTTCAAGGTCATCACAGGATCATTCATGATGCAACACCGTTAAAGGTAAACAAATTGACACTTCAAAACTAATAATATTTTCGTTCATGTCTAGCGACCCCGCACAATAATTTTTAGTATGATGCACTAAATCCTAGTACGTGACATCAAATTAAGAATATTATGATTACAGGTCATTCAGAGGCTATTAAAGGTTATCTGGTGTCATTTGAAAAAAAACAATGTAGTGCTTTTAGCCTATGTATTTCCAAGATGGCCACCATCAGCATATTTTACCATTTTAACTGGTGTTTTTTGTCACAGTTCGATAACAAATGAGTCCATTATTATGATAGTGGTGACGATTTAATTTATCTAAGAGATGTTGCATCGATTAAGATGGTTTATGGATTTGTGCTTCCCGTTATTTGCCTCAAGGTCATTTTAATGGCATGCAGTGAGCAGCAAACAAATTGTCACAACAAACTAATAATGTTTTAATGTATGCCGTGTGACCCTTTAAAATCTTTAGTGTGAGACACCAAATGACAATACGTGACATTAAATAACGAATATTACATGAAATTAATGATAACTTTATTTTCAACTTCATTTGAAGGAATATACAATGTCAAATATCAAGGTCAAGTGGTAAACTGGCTGGTTACCTGGGGGAGGGGTTAGGGTTTTGTAACGCTTTCGAAAGGCAATATCACACTGGTATGTAGTAGCCATTTAAATATGCGCATGGGCATAACGTACTTGGCGAAAATACAAGATATCATTGATTGTGTCTTTATTAAGAAACGTGTTAACTAATTAACCAAAACATACAAACAATGCTACTTTTTCTGACAAACTTGACACAAGCAATCCATTCGTGGTGTTATCTTTTTTTTTACTTCTTCGAGGTCATGTACAAGATGAAATGTCAGAATGTCACCATCTACATCAAATATATATATCAAATACCGATGTGTAAGTCAATTTTGATGTTTTATTATTCAAGTTCATATAAAAGATTGCATGAAATGCATTGCAGCACGCCTCTGGCAATATCCAAACAAGGCCTCAATCATATATTATCAGATTAATTATAAATTTTGTGGAAAAACTAAAAATTACCAGCAATATATTTTTAAGAGATAAATTTCACACTATCAATCAATTTTCTATGCTACGTTTATAATCAGAGATTAACGACGGAGTTAATGTCATCATACAGAATAAAACTTGTAAACTCGTATATTATGAAATAATGTGCTTTAAAATTACCAGCAAATTTAATGACATGTTGAACCCATTTCTTGGTGGGACATTTTGTACAGGAGCAATGTATGTATTACACCTGAAACCTCATCGAGCATTATTCTGTTTTGGCGTAGGCCTGGATTGACAGCAATCACACATTTGTGCTGGTAAATGACAATTAATCATCTTTCTTACGGTTCTCCATTAACCTTGCATAAAATATAGGGGTAGAAACAAATCATTGACAGCTCATAGCCTACATAAGTAGCCGTTTCCACATAACCCAATGTATGTGGTTGCATAGTTTTAACACTTTCTATTTGAAAAATAATTATCTATTTATTATTAGAAATATTATATATTTTTTTATATATCAGCGACATACACCGTATGTATCTGATTCATTATTACCTCCGCCAGGATGATATTGTTTTTAGTCATGTTGGTTTGTTTATCTGCATGTCCGTCCGTCGGATTACGTAAAAAGTAATAAACGTATTTGCATGCAATTTTTACCGGAGGCGTGTCTCGGGCCAAGGATCTATCGATTATATTTTGGGGATGATCCGGGATAACTATCTGGATCCAGGATCCAGATTACGATCATTATTTTCCATGGAGTTTTGCCATCTCCTACTGACTGTCTAGTCTAATGGCCTGATATATCTTGACATTTTAAATGCATATCCTGACATTATAACAGCATATTCTGACATTATAACAGCATATCCTGACATTATAACAGCATATCCTGACATTATAACAGCATATCCTGACATTATAACAGCATATCCTGACATTGTTTCTTTTAAAATGACTTAACTTATTACGTACCAAATTATAGTGTAAGATATTTGTAGTAATATTTGTAATGTAGCCTAACGTTCAGATATTATAATATCCCAACCTTATTAAAAAACTGACATTGTTATATGTGTTATTATAATTACATATCTTCATGTTTCAATATCATTATGGTGTCATTATGATTCCATATATATATATTGACAACATATTGCCATTATAATGACACATCCCAAATTTCAATGGCACATCATAGCATTATAATGTCATTATCTTCATGTCATATGCTGTTATAGTGGAATTTATAATTTAATTACAAGTTTATATATGAACATTAATATTCAATGTAATATCCTGATACTTAAGTGTCACATAGCAGGATAACGACATGATAACGCCAAAGCGGACTTCAGATTAGAAAGAAAATAGATTATACTAATAATGACATGTCTGATACTAAAATGTCCAATGGCTGCTGATAATGTCGCTATGATATATTCACGCACTGTAACATTATATCTGACATCATAGTGTCATATCCTGATATTCTGTATTTATTAATGTCATTTGGCAGCATTAAAATGTCATATTCTAATATCTGTCATATACTGACGGTATACTGCAAACGCCTAGCAGTGTAATAGCTTGTCCTGACATCAGATTGCTTTATCTCATACCAATGTTTGCATTGTACCACATACAGGCCTTTTTACTCAGTTGATACAGCAATGAAGATTTAGAGAATGTATCCTGTATACACTAGATATGCGTTCATAAAGCACAGAGTAGAGATTTTTTGTGATTATTTAATACCTCCAACTCCCAGATTGGAGTTTCGATGGGATGAGTCCACCACCCTATATGCGTACATCATGTACACATGCTGTACCAGCAAGCGCCCTCTTCTACTACCCTAGGTCTATTCACAAGTTTGTGTCACATGTTTTTTTCTGCAACACGGGACCAACAATAAACCAACCTCACCATGCCACCATTGTTGCCCCAACGTCCAGAATCGCCCGCCCAACATTGCATCAACACTGGATAAATGTATCGTGTCTATGCCGCTATGCCTCTTGATTTACCTAAAGGGGACTGCAAGTGACAGACCCAATGAACTATACAGCCCCATGACCTTTCGGAGAATACAACTAGGTCCAGCTAATACGCGGGATGATCTAACTTTAGCCATGAAATAATATATTTCCGAAAAAATATTATATTGTATTGCCATCATGATTCTATACCATTAATACCATTTTAAAGTACAATCCTTTTTCTCGATATTTTGGGATTTCACTGACATATAATTCCATAATAATGCTCTTCCTGACACGATCAGGTCATGCTCTGTAATTGTGTTATTAGTCATGATAGTAGCATTTCATATTGCAACATTGGAATGTCATATTTGAATGTTATCAAGTTATGCAATGCTCTTATATAGCAATACCCAGACGTTATGCTGAAAAATCTTGACATTGTAATCATTAGCTTAAAGCAGTTAATTTGTTCACATGACCTTTAGATGACCTTGAATCATTCATGACCCTGAAATGACCTAAAATCACACGAAAATGCCACATATTTTTTATAGACCACCTTAATTGACCAAAATACATAAAATCGATTCCACAATTGTAAAAATCGACTCATTGGTTATCTAATTGTGACAATTATGCCACTTACCATGCTTACCATGTGGTAAAACATCATGGTGAATACCATGTTAAATTGTGGCCTTTTTAAATATATCTACATCGGTTGCCATGGAAACGGTGAATACACAATAATGTGAATGTTTCCGTGCAATTAAAATATAACTTCATTCCATAATATTTTTAAAAGTAACAAAATGGACGTATTTTTTTTTTTCATTTTTAGTTTCGGTTGCCATGGAAACGACTAAATGTACTTGTTATAGTTACGTTGCAGTAGTTTATGTTTTTGTACCAGTACTACAATTCATATTTTATTTAAAAAAGACAAATATATACCAATAACTATAACCTCGAAAGTTTGCTTGAATAGCAAGTATGTGGATATTCTCTTCAACTATTGTGTCGCTTCACCGATTTGTGGTGTTTGAACTTTGACCCCTAAAAAATAATTTTCCACAACTCTCATCTTACCTAATTTTTATTTGGACACCTTCACCTAAATGAATCAATTGAGAATCGTTTTTTGCGATTTTTTTCACATATGAACCTTACTTTAGAGATACTACATGTATAATTTGCTAAATATTTCAATTTATTTTTCAATTCGACATAAAATCTTATAAATTAATATTTTTAAGTATTCTATTCACGGAAACATATTTCGTCCAACCTGTGTTATATCAGTTATTTACAAACTAGATTTGACTAAAATATGGCATATTACATGTTTCACTGATATCAGAAAGTATTTCTGGGGGTGATGTGGAGTTGTTTGTCTCTTTTTAACGAGTCTCAGAATATGATATTGCGACAGTCAGTTACAGTAAGTGTCAATAATGAAAATCCTGTGTTCGTGTTTAACTGAAATGGGTGTGTCCACTTACCGGCTGATATCCACCATTAGGCTACCAGTCTGTGAAGGCTATCATATCAAAACATAAACTAGAGATATATAGTAAGTCAAAAAACACAATTAGGATTCGCCACCTTGAGTGGTACCGATTGGTGAAATTTTGGGTCTTGGCCCACGGACTATCATAGGAAGTGAGTCAGACGGGAAATACAATACTGTAAACAACTCTACATCCGGGGAAGTGACCTTTCAAAAATGTCTGAATTCTGGGATTACCGGTATATATCTACCCTACTTTCATCTAAAAATAGCAACTAGTCACTAACATTCACCACTGGGCCCGATTGCATAAAACAGGCTCAAGTGATCCTGTTATTTAGGCCATTCTGGATCAAATATGAGATAAGATGATCCTGTAAATTTTAGATCTGTTTTTTTCAACATCCTATGGGGCCTCACTTATAAAATTTATAAAAGTAGACTACATCCAATCTGGATTATAATATTACTAGGCTATACACTGATTATTTTTTAGGCCTATATCTAGGAGATAGATTAGGCCTAGTCTACTATAGCCTAGTTTTTTACAGACAATAATATATGCCTATGGGGTACTGGGATGATTGCTAGTAGTAGTACTTTTTCGCCCCCAACTGGGGAGGGTCATTAAGGATCTGTTTCGTCTGTTGGCTGCTGTGTATGGCATTGTACAGAAGCACTAGTCTACAGCAATCATCCAAGGGCAGCTGCAGCCTCCTCGTATCTGGCTATAATCTTGGGGCGGATTGCCAGTGGTGTACCCTGGTTCCTCCACTCAACAGCGGAGCCAATGCAGCACCTGCATCAGTCCTGGCGCTGATGTAGGCCGTGGTAGCCTTAAATAACCGGCAATAGCGTGTTTGACATCAGGTCTCCCACGTGGGATGAATGGAGTTACCCAGAGGGAGTGATCCTTCCTATTGTTACTCTGGGGACTATCCGACCCGAGGATAGCGGAGCTGCACGAAATGCCATGGTGTTTCATCATTAAATTGTACAGCGAAACCCAAGTCTCCAGCCGTCTGGGGTAGATTCCCTAGACATGCCCAGAACCCCTTATCGGGGGAGCGAAGGGAAACGCTCTCAATAACCCACCATGCCCTATCACCTCACATCATCATCTGTACATCATTCATCTCATCAATTGACTACAACATTTTTATCGTATTACAATGTCACTTTAAAGACCATTTGTGCCGAAAAGTGACGTAAAGCAATGATTTACTACTACTATATATATGCCTATAGTCTAGAGCCCCCCTCCCCCCATACACACATATAGCCTAGGGCTAGGCTACACATACAGAAACAATGTTCGGTCTTTATCGAGTTTATATGCCTGTCAGCACCAACAAGCAAACAATAGTAGAAAACCGTCTTTATTCAAACAGCAGAACGTACAAATTGTTTCATTCATCCAGATAGGTGGTCCAGGTAGTGGTTCATATGTTCAAGTCAAGATAAAAAACCTGAAACGGGATAAAATTAACTAAATTACCTATAAAATGACAATGACTAGAAATTACAATTCCAATTAGAATTAATCAATAGATATATTTTACTTTACAATAGATACATTTTAGCTTATATTTTCTACATTATTGCTTTAGAAATCACGAGACGAGCTAACTTAAGGCCGGCACAATGTTGGCCCAACGTTGCATCAACATTGGACCAACCTCGAAAAAAATCAGTACAATTATTTAAGTCGCGCCACCGGTCACTGGTGTATGAGTGATTAAACAGTCACATCTGGTGAATATAATTAAACATACAGCTTGCCACACAGCTATCGTAACTAATCAGTTCTGACAGCTAACTCCAAACAAACTTCATGAAGGAAGACCAATGAACATGATTAAACTGTCCCATTTGACGCGTTTATTACGATATTTACATGACTACAGGTAGTTTAATAATGATCTACAATAAGTGAATGTATCCTATTATTTCAATGTGTGAGACTCACCGGTTACAAACTAAAGTTGATAGAAGTTGCTTGCTTGGGTGCTCAGCTCAAAAGAGGCCCCAGTCTTGTTCTAACCTCGCAACGTCACCAAAAAGGGGAGGGGCGGTCATGTGAGACTGGTCACCACAACTAGGTATCTCTAATCATAGAAAGGCATGCCTGTTAAATTACGCTGCATTATGACACCAAACAACTTATTAATAAGCTGGGTTTTTAACAGTTTTGTAGGCCTAGCTAGTAGTGTATGAGCCAGAGGGGGTCCTCACTACCACTTGGGGGGGGGGGGGGCAAATGCCCACTATATTTTTCTGAAAGCCATATATCTAGGGATACTATTTTTGCATGATAGCAAGAAATATCAAAATGTAAAAGAAGAGTTGCATTTATGGAAATCGAAAAAGATAACAACAATATCATTGATAAATCATCATCACTCTTGAGGTCATCGATCAAAAACATGGCAGTGCAAAACAAGTGGCCTTATCACCCTGCCGACACAGCCAATGATACAATGGAAATACCTGGTAGACTAGAACGCTTCTTCAGTAATTTGCTAACATCTCCACCCAGCAAAGTCACTTCACAACCAAAGATTGAACGGTTATGTGACTCATTTAGTCAAGATTTATTATATGCGGTAACTAATGGACAAACAAAACCTCCAAAACATATACTTCTTTCATATGGAATTTCGTACTCACAACTCGAAGAAAATGATACAGCACTTTGCCTTCAAAAACTAAATGTGACTTCTAATAGAAATATGTTAATCCCACAGAGCATCAAGCCATATGTTTTCACAAATTTAGCTTTCGACAACATCGACAGATTGGAAGAGACATTAACTGGAGCAGGAACAACACACCGTGTGAATGGAATAGCTGTACAACCACGCGTTTATGGTCCGCACATTGAAGATGAAACACTACCAATTATTAAGAAAATGAAACAGCGATCGATTGATATCGACAATAAACCCCTAGAAACATAAATATGTGGCGTTAGAGTCGGCCCACTAGTTGATTCAGCACTGGTCGTGGAGACTGAAAAACAGATAAACAATACAAATGCAGCAGTGTAAAAATTTGCTGTGGATGCTCACCAGACTGGTAGACCCTAGCAGTCAGTCAATTCCTAGCTGGACAGGTTTCAACATATCTACACGAAATGACAATAATATAAACCAGGATGTAGTTAGTTACTTACCAACAATAAACGCACCAGCCACTGAAATGTCAACAGTTAACGAAATTATCAAGCAAACCGATTTATTAAGACAAATGCTGCAATTGGATAACATCGTTGTAGTAATGGATCAAGCACTCTATTCGAAAGCCACAGAAATATTATGGAAGCACAATGACAGATATCAACATATTATCATAAGATTGGGCACTTTTCATACAATTTTAACAGTGTTAGCCATACTCGGAAAACGATTTCAAGATGCCGGTCTGCGCGACATGTGTATTGGATCAGGTTTAGTTGTTGCAGGCTCAGTATCTGGGGTGCTTGATGGAAAAATGTACAATAGAGTAATACGAGTTCACAAAAGTGTATTTGAAGGTCTACTTCGTGTTGCATGGAGAGGGTTTTTTCCATGGTTAGAAGCAAACCATCCCGATAATTTGGAACATTACAGAGAATTGACAAATCAAGTAAACAACCTACATGATGACCTATGTCAGGAACAATTAGACATAATATTGAACTGTGTAGCATTTGAACAAGTGATGGTGAGCTGGAATGAATATTTAGACTTCCTTCGCCATGATAATGGAAAGCTATCATCATTTTGGATGTCTTACGTTGACATTGTAGGTGACATATTATTGGTCCTGTTAAGAGCATCTAGAGAAGGAAATTGGCATCTGCACCTCTCAGCTATAAGTAAAATGATTCCATGGTGTTTTGCTTATGACAGAGTTAATTATGCAAGATACCTGCCTGCATACCTTACAAAAATGTACAGCCTTAAAGAAAAACACCCAGAGGTATACAACATATTTTGTAACGGTGGATTTTCAGTACAATTGGCGGATCAAAATCCATTTGGACGAATTCCAGTCGATCAAACGATTGAAATGACTATAAATAAAGATACCCAAACAGCAGGAGGGACAACAAAGTTTAGTAAAAAATCTGGAGCTGTGAGTAGAATATCGCAGCGGCTTTCTTGCAAACCTGAGGGACATTACAAATACAAGTAGATCATCTCTAAACCATTCCGATTTACAAAGACCAAGAATTGAGAAAGACGAGACGAATGTATCAACCATTGTGGAGTTATTTAATAATTGGATTAATCCGTTTGAAGAAAATGACTTGGTATGCATCTCTACAGCAACAACAGCGCCCGCACATATCATGGAAGATTTACTCAACGCTTACAACATAAGTAAAAAAGCATATGAACAATTTAACTTTGCCAGACTGCAAGGCAATCCACCGCGACTGAAATTCCATGACCCGCTTTCGAAAAACAAACTGAAAACTTTCTCTAATCTAGTCAAAAAGAAAAAAACTATATCCAATGGTAAAGCTGTGATGTTGAAGACAGATAGGACTTTGTTTGGAAGAATAATTGTGATAGCACAAAGTAGAAGCCTTGATATGAGAGAAGTTTTTGCACATCCCCTTGGACCTTTACCATGGTCACTGGCAAGTCCTGATGGAACACCAAGGAAAACAGCTAAATCTGTTTTGGCCAAGCATTTGAATAAACTAGCACCTCCATCAAATTCGTTCCCAACTAATTCAGCAACTATAATTGATGGGATGAGTTTAGTACATAAGGTAAAAAACGAAGTAACTACCTTTGGAAATGTGGCTGCTGAATTGCACGGAATGGTGTGTAAAGAAGGTATGCACAGTGACAGAATAGACGTTGTTTTTGACACTTACCAGACCATATCTATAAAAAACGTTGAAAGGACACAGAGAGGAGAAGAAGGTCTGCAGCTGCACAATATAACGTCTACTCAGCTGGTTAGACAGTGGAGATTATTTCTCAAGCAAGCAAATAATAAAGCTAGCCTCATAGAATTTCTAATCCATGAATGGCAAAAACCTAAATATACACAAAAATTACACGACAAGGTACTCCATGCCACAGATGGCAAAAAATGCTGGAAAATTTATGTGTGACGAAGTTGAAGAACTAATGAGCGAAAATGAGGAAGCAGATGGACGCATGCTACTGCATGCTGCCCATGCTGTAAAAGATGTTTACTCGTCAGTAATTATTTCTTCAGAGGATACAGATGTTTTTGTTATGTGCTTGGCTTTTAGTGACACCATCGGAGTTCCTCTTTTCCAGAAATGCAGAACACATACGCGATTTATTGACATCCGCCAGATATGCTCTGCTATTGGCTCACAGTTTTCTAAAGCACTGATAGGACTGCATGCCTTTACAGGATGTGATAGTGTGAGTGCCTTTGCTGGGAAAGGTGAAATTCGTGCTTTAGAATTGATTAAGACAAACGAAGATGCCAGAGAAACCTTTATACAGTTAGGAGAAAATTGGAATATCACCGCAGAATTATTTACTAGATTAGAAAAGCTCACATGTCTTCTATATGCAACAAAGCCGATGACTTCACAAATTAATGACTTGCGATATAATTTGTTCTGTTCAAAAGATGGTGAAGTTGAATCTTACCAACTACCACCATGCAAGGACTGCCTGACAAAGCATTTATTGCGAGCAAATTATCAAGCAGCTATATGGAGACGAAGCCTTCAAGCATGCCCTGAAATTCCAAATCCAAAAGGACATGGCTGGCAATTAGAATCAGACCACGACCAACAATTTCTCACAATAGACTGGATGACAGGCTCCCCGGCCCCTGAAGCTGTTCTGGAATTGATGTCCTGTAAATGTTCTAGAGCATGCAAGTTACCGTCGTGTGTGTGTATCTTGAATGGACTTAAATGCACTGACATGTGTCGACTTCGATAGTGCAGCAATCAAAAACCAGAAGATTACGAAGGAGACATTAGTTTACAACATGCAGACAATGTAGGCCTACTAGACATATAAACGACAAATACAAGAAGACACAATGTAACACATGTATATATGCAAAATACATTAATAAGCAGATATGTAGATTTCTTGTTATTTATATATACTTCAGAACTCGATTATATTGAAGGTATTCATAGCAAAGAACTGCATTATAATAAGTTAAACTTTCACGCCTAAATTTACCATTGGAATCTTCATCCACTACAGGCCGCGAATTGCTGTCGCAATTCTGGACTTTTAGTGGATGAAGATGACTAGTCTTCTAAAGGGTGATAAACTGAGTAAAATGCTGTATTGTTGAAATAGTTCTATAGACATTTTCAATTCGAATTTCTGTAATACTTGAAAATGGTGCTTACACCATGAAGGTTAAAATATTTAAATAGCGAGATATAAACGGGTAATAATTTACAATTGAAAGCTTCATCAACTACAGGCCTCAAATTGCTATCGCAATTCTTGTTATGTAGTGGATAAAAATGAACTAAAAATGTGACAAATTAAATACATTCCCTTCTCTGTGATAAATTTGTTCAGTTTTCATGATGTTTATGGATGCTGGATGAAAAATGATGCTCGGGTGCATCATGAAGGTTTAAATGGTACATAATGATCAAACTACCAAATGTATGGCATCATGCACAAGTGGGCTGACCCACTTAAAAAAACGATGAAAATATATGTCATTGATAGTAACAACTTGATCAATATACGAGTTTCACATTCAGGGTAAGACCATTTGGTCATTGATTTTGTTACCTTTTAGTGTTAATTTGTATTTAGTCGTTTCAATTTGTACTCCATGTTGCTGCGTGATTTTTTCTCAAAATTGTAAAAATGTGGGTTAGCCCACTTGTGCATGATGCCATCCAAATATTATAAGAAAATATAGTATGTACTCCATTAACATGTATGTTATAAAAGATTATATATCGATTGTCATGGTTATAACTTAATTATATTCTTAACCAACATGTAAATAGGTTATATGCATAAACAACACTTATAAAATATAAATGTAGCGTACAAGAGGAACTTGATGTTACTAGTTTTCTTAATAATTATACGTATTGTGTTTTATTCAAGTAGTTAAGACATATTATATTGGTGACGAGTATTCATAACGAAATACTGCACTTGTTAATCTTCACGGTATAACTGATTATACAATTTCAAAAAGGATCCAACGATAAACGAAAACATTTTTTTGTATTTACAGATATGAATGTTTTAAAATTTGATTTCCATATTGCTCAGAACACATGCATATCAAATGTTACGGTTTCACCCCAACTTGCTAAAATATAATAAACCTGATTGTATAGCAATTAAATAGATTGTAATTCGCTATGTTTTAATGTGTACGTAACAAGGATAGACAGGTATAGCCATGACTAATATGTGAAATAAAAGTAATAATTTAGCAGATTTAAGGAGCTCCCTTTTCAATGGAAAATAAAACAATTGGAGCGAAATGTGTTCATTATTAATTTTTGTCTTTTTCCTGTAGCTTATATTTTCATTTGGTTTCCGGCTTTATATTAATTATAAGCGGGTATATATTATTTTTGTAAGGTTAGCATATCATGTTTGGGGTGGCTCATTCGATATGATTATAGCGCTATGCGTGATCATGCTAAAGTTATAAGAAATTTACACTCTGATGACTTCGCACTGGATCAGGTTGGTGACCACGACTAGAATATCGCAATGAATTTGTGCCCCTAACAAGTAACACTACTAATTCAGTCAGCATGCCTAAGTGATATATGTCGGGCGATATGTAGCCTTGAAATACGCTTGCAATGTTTAATCGCTCAATAATAATATTCATTTTTAACTGAGTAAAATGCTGTCGAAATGCTATTTTTCCCATAGTTCTATTTTTGGGAAAAGTGAAATTGGTTGAAAAAATACCAGAATTTGACCTTTGGTGACCTCTAATGACCTTGTAAGGGGTGAAGGAGGGGGTTGGGGAGATAAACACTAAAATATAAAAAAAATTGTAACATATCATTTTAAGGTAGCATTCCCAATGTAGTACATACATGGGGTATGTCGGTCCATATGTTCTGAAATACGCTATAGCTGCGTGAATTTTTAATGAATAACATGCATTTTTAACTGAGAAAAGGGTCGTCAAAATGTTGTTATTCCACAGTTCTATGTATAATTTTGTGTCACTGTTATGTCGTTTTCTCACAGATTAGTGTGCTGTGATTTTTTATTATGAAAAAAATGAAATTAATTTTAAAAGAACCTGGTGATGACCTTTCGTGACCTTTGATGACCTCGCGAGAGGTCGACCGAGGTAACCACCACCGTAATATATTACAATGAGTGTAGTTGAGGTTACTGACATAGCAGTTGTTTTTACTTTCTTGTGTGCACAGAACTAAATAGGGCTAATGTTGCTCTCACTAAAAAACACTTTAAAAAATAGCGCCAAAATACATATTTATACATATAAATAGGGTCCACTATTATGACTGTAAAATCGTAAAGCTACCGAATCTAAACTGCTATCATGCAGAAATGACATCCCAAGATATATAGCTTTCGGAAAAATATAGTGGGAATTTGCCCCCCCAAGTGGTAGTAAAGGCCAAATTTTCCGGGTCTGGCTATAGGGACTGGTCAAAATATGACGTCGTCATATTATTTTTCAGCCCGTTTTCGGCCGATTAACGTTTGTTTTTTTGCAGAGCTATTATGAAGCAACAGGCTCGTAATAAACGATATTTTGGTTTGCTGCACATGGATTTCAATGAAAATAGAACTAGCAGACGACGAAACATGGCGGAACAGCCGGCAGTGACAGTTCGTCCGAACTGGTAAGTACGGCGATTTTAGCACTATTTGAGCAAACCTTAAATTTTTAAACAGTAATAAAATGAAAACTTATACAATTTAAACCCGACGCATTCGTCCCCACTTAGAAAAGACTTGAAAACACACAGAATTTTTTTTTTTAACTTTTGTTTACAAAATTGACGGATCACCGCCGATCGGAAAAACGCATCCGCGATACCACTGATCAGAAGTAGGCAAACCTCGCATTGGCGCACATGGTCTCACCACCCCAAATGCCAGTCCCATTGAAACACATGTAAACTGCCTCAATTCCGCAGGCCGATTTCACCATTTTTCACCCTATTAGATATTTAGTGTGACATATCAGGATAAAGCTTGAGATGTCCTTGTTCGAAAACAGGCCCGCTATGGGTATGGTTACCAGACAGATTTTGAGCTACGCCCCCTAGAGTGTAAAAAAGTCAATACTGTTAAAATTGGGCTATAATCCGTGCTCTCTTTCACAGAACAGACACACATCATTTTAACCCACTGTATCCCTGCGAGGTTATCATGAAACAGTTATATCTGATATCCTTGACAAAGAAGATAACGTGGGCTTATTAAATATTCACAAAATTATTACTTCTTTGTATTTTATTTTGTTTCAATAGAGGTTGGAACAGCCGCATTAAAAATATTTTGTGTGATGATTCCATCATTAGTATACACCTCCCTGGATTTCGGCTTATTTAGGGTGGTGAGACCATATATAGAGATATAATTTCCTTTGATTATTTTATTTCGGCCTGGTATGATGCTTGAAGGTGTTCTGAACAATATAGTTTTTGTATTAGGCAAATATATTGAAAACTGTTGCCCTCGGAGCCCTTTGAATAATGATTGATATCATGAAAATCGGCCTGGTTTCATTGAAAGTCGCATTGAATAAAACAGTTAAATGAAGTGGCTATTCCCGCCTCTATTTCGTCACACAAAGTCGTCATGGTTACCTTGTATTTCGAAAATTGTTGTTGAAATATGCCACACATATTAGAATGGACTGCTATTAGTAGCATCCATACTTAAATTCCCTATTTTTTATTTTCATTTGGGCCCATATGACAATCAAACTACCAACCAGGCATTCCATCTATGACTTATATCACCAAAACACGGCCTCTTCTGGTCTTTTCTAGACATGGTTATCACATTTATTCACCAATTATATACTTTCTAATCAAAACTATTACACTTAGATTGTTACAGCGATAGTAAAACTCAATAAAACATAGATATCAAGCTGCAGATTTTTTATCAAGCAGCTGGAATATGTCAAGAAAGGACCAGAACATGCAAACCCCTTGTGTCTACTGATGGTCTCACCACCCCAAATGCCAGTCCCATTGAAACACATGTAAACTGCCTCAATTCCGCAGGCCGATTTCACCATTTTTCACCCTATTAGATATTTAGTGTGACATATCAGGATAAAGCTTGAGATGTCCTTGTTCGAAAACAGGCCCGCTATGGGTATGGTTACCAGACAGATTTTGAGCTACGCCCCCTAGAGTGTAAAAAAGTCAATACTGTTAAAATTGGGCTATAATCCGTGCTCTCTTTCACAGAACAGACACACATCATTTTAACCCACTGTATCCCTGCGAGGTTATCATGAAACAGTTATATCTGATATCCTTGACAAAGAAGATAACGTGGGCTTATTAAATATTCACAAAATTATTACTTCTTTGTATTTTATTTTGTTTCAATAGAGGTTGGAACAGCCGCATTAAAAATATTTTGTGTGATGATTCCATCATTAGTATACACCTCCCTGGATTTCGGCTTATTTAGGGTGGTGAGACCACATTACGCGCACTCGGGCCGTTTTTTATGACGCTAATAATCCACAGTTTTAACATTTGTTAACACAACGCTGTCCACAATATAATTACCACTGAAGAAAATGCCTTTTATATAATAACACAATGAACTTTTGAGATTTCGATGATGGGACTATTTATTGGTCCCAGCTGTCATTTAAATTACCGTCTAAACTCAATTGAGTTATATTTATTTTTTATATGCCTAAGAATAGGAGCAAAAACATCACATGGACTCAAGTCTGATACTTTTCTGTAGGCCTATGTGACTATCACTGCTGTACCCCCTCCAATTGGAGTATCAGACTAGAGGGGGAAATAAACTAGTTGACTACCTCTAATCATTTGAATAGTTTTAGGCCTACTTTGACAAAATGAAAAAAATGACCCCAAAGTAGGCGCCTATCTAGGCCTATATCTTTATACCTAACATGCAGAATGGGTTATAGACATGCATTTGTCAATTGATTCCATTACTTGTGTATATATAATTATTATCATGCTAGTGATATTTCTTCAACATATAATTCAGATAAGGCTAAACCTTTAAGGCATAAAGAAAATATTGTTTGTTTCCGATCGACCCTATCAAAATATGTGCGTCCCGAAATTATTTTATGGATTTCAAAAAAAAAAAAAAAAAATCTTAAGGTCTTAGAAAATCCATAAGTTAAATTCTTACCTAACGTTACCGATTGGTTGAAATGACAAAAAATAAAATAAATTTCTTACCTACCCACTGGTTAAAATGACAACAAATCGGAAACAAACATTTATTTTTTTTGGCCTAAACATGTGGAACAAATGTATATGTTTTAAGTTTAGTTAATCTGTTTGAAATATAACTAGGTCTATTATATGTATTTAATAGATAATTGTTGTACATTTCAATCAGTCAAGCCTACATTAATTGGCCTTTTGTGCAGAGAAAAATAGTCCATCATGACATGTGGCTATCATGACCATTCAAAGCTTTAATTATTTATAATATTAACCAGATAAACATGCATGAATGATAAAATAAATATATAGTCTGATGTGTTTTTTTTGTTTTGTTTTCAGGCCAGACATCATCAACATTTATACAATCACCGAATCTGTTCCTGCACAACTGAATTATCTCACAAATGCTGATCTTTGGAAATTTCTGACTTCTTCCATGAACAAAAAAAATACACATTCACAACTATCAACTTATTTCTCCAAAGACTATATAATTACAACAACTGGGAATGGCCGAATCTATGTGAGCGCCAGCTTGGGCGATATGTTACTAATCTTATTTTTAGGAGAGATATGTGTCATCTCAGGTCCAGTTAAAACAAGAAAGAGTCCAATTGTGATTGAGCCAAATATCAAAGAGTGTTCCCAATGTATCACATTAAAAAAAAGAAAATGAAGATTTGATCGATGATATTACCGAAATCAGAGAAGACATTAAACAAGCCAATCGTAGAGTTTCACAAATAGTTAAATTGAACAAAAAATTGAACTGTAAGATGCAACAACTTCAAAAAGATTTCACAGGAGCACAACATTTAAAAAAATATATAATGGGTACAAACCATACAGAGTAAGGCAGATGCTAAAAAGAAAGTTACAAAGCATTACGAATGTAAAAAAAAATCAAGATGAAAAAAGTGAAGAAATAGAAAAACTCGAAAACAAAATTAGATAAGTGAAGAAAGAATTGAAAAAAGCAGAAAAACATGCAGAGCTATCACAGAAATAGAAAACCAGATCAGATTGAAATTAATGATGGAGTCGGCACGGAAATGGTTGATAATTTGAGAAATGAATTACCTGCGTTGGAATAGCAAAATGGTAAGCTTCAAGATCAAAATGAATCTATAACCAACACATTTATCAACACCAAGAAAGACAATAAAACATACTCGTCTGATGTAAGAAAAACTATATATTCTTTATCTATTGCACAAGTGGCCATAAATAGACTTGAAGACGTTATCAGAATTGTATGTAAAAACATAGCAAATAGAGAAATAGGCTCACTGCCAGACTATGGGACCTGTGCAAAGAT
The DNA here is from genome assembly GCA_964017125.1 of Flabesymbios commensalis. Classification (NCBI taxonomy): domain Eukaryota; kingdom Metazoa; phylum Annelida; class Polychaeta; order Terebellida; family Flabelligeridae; genus Flabesymbios; species Flabesymbios commensalis. Next base: position 96,633,611 of record OZ024906.1, on the reverse strand, counting down.
ATTCAGAGAGGTGGGAGCTTTAGCAAGGCTGCAATGTGCCGAAATTTGAAAGGATAAACAGCATACAACGTTAATGTATGATGGGACGACCAAAAACAATTCCACTATGGTGAAGTTCAGTTTGCGTGCTCATCAACAAAAGTTTTAACTGCAGGAATGCAACTGATGGCCTCAGGTACTGCCGAGTCATACAGCAAAGCCATACTTGACACTATCAACGATATTTGTAGGTACTAAAATCTATGAATTATAAAGCTCCAACTCCATGTAAGATATATACATTATATTTTTGTCTAGACATTAATAAATATAATAATTACTTTGACATCACAAATATGGAATCAATTGAATTATTGATCTTGACAGAAAGGCTTATTTTAAAACAATTAATTGAAAAAATCCTTATTTTCTTGTGATTATATTTGACAGATCTGTGCAGTAATTATGATATAAATGTAATTTGTGAGTTCTGGAAGAATAATATCTTCTTACAAGTCATGACCTATATCACAGCAGTTTTCAATCCTATTAAATAACTACATGTCTTAAATCCTTTATATTGTACCCGATGTAGGCCTACAACATAGTTCTCTTCTACAGGAGATACTGCTTCTACAGTTCAAGGTGCCACATCAAGTGAGATAATATCTGGGATCACTAATACAATAACCGACAGACAAGAAAGTCAACAAGTTATTATTCACAAAAAAAGGTAAATATTACTTTGTAAATCCTTGCCAGTGTCCTGACATGTTCATCCTTGGGTAAGCTTGAACAATTAAACTGAAAATGATTGAATTGAAAAAACAACAATAAAGTCTTTATTAATAAAATTAAATTTATAATTTCAGTATAAATAATAATTGTGAAAACTGGTCCATAATCAACAATTACTCCTTATAAATTTTCTCAAGCACTAAATCTCTTGAAATTTTGGATCTAAAATAAAATATATGGTTCAGAACGACTTCATGATAGAAAGTCATATTTAAAGAACCCTAGCTTGCACTTTGAAATAGACATTGGAATTGTGATTGCTCCATCATTTTTTATTAGGACCGCTTGAGTGGTCATAAAACACATTGGAACAACTTTTTCTGTGCCATGCACCCTCTAGAAATGCCGCCCTCCATTAGCAATTCTTTGGCTCCAGGGTAAAGGTATTAAAGGTAAAGGTACAAGTTTTTTATAGTCTGATATCAAGTTTGAAGACCTATCATCGGACTTTACATTTTACCCCCTGGTCACTGGACCTGTTCATTCGTGTGCCATTTCAAGTCAAGTGAAGCATTTGAGGGTGAAGTGTCTTGCCCAAGGACACAACATCTTAACAATGTCCCAAGATTGAGAGGGGAGAAACATAACATTTCTCTGAAAATACTGCACCAAGCGAGATTCGAGACCGCACGACAGGCAGCGACATCGGCAGAGCGCCACGCTCTAACCATTGCGCCACGTCCCTCTCCCTGGCCAAGGTGAGTCTCATCAACGTTTGTCCGGAATATATCTAGCCACACCAGGTACCTGTGAATGAAAGAATCAGGCAAATATTTGTAAAATTGCCGTGAGTTATTGGAAATAGCTGTACAATACCGTTTTAATCTATGTCATTACGTATGATTGATTATCATGACTATAACGGTTACCTGGAGTAGTTTTGACCATCATAGGCAAAGAACAAATCTGCCATATCTCCATTGCACTTGTGGAACGAGGGTAGGTTATTGGTCTTCACTGAGAATTGAAGCATTATAATGAGACGGGTATGCTCTATCACCCTGAACCATAAAGAGGCAGTCTTCCCCAGATGGCCACCACGCACCTTGTCTTCAAATGCTAGATACTTCTCAAGGAGAGTGATGGTTGAAGGACGTCAAAAATGGTAAAAAAGGCAAAGAAGAGCCACTGGACTGTTAATCTCAACTTCCTCCTTGATAACAAACCTCTGAATCAGCAGCCGCTCCATTGCTTTAGTCACCGTTTTAAGACAGAACCTTGTCATATGCTTTTCCTTTAAAAACACAGTTCAAGCAACCACTTGTGACAAGTAGCCTCGATGAGTATCTTAGAGTAGCCAGAGCCTCTATATTTGTACCCAGTAAGCCTAACGATATAGTTCATGCTTGTATGAAATTGACCCGGCATAACCACATGTTTCTTGTATTTATCTGGTGCTTACCAGATGAGTGGCAGGGCCTTCATGCAGCCACCAAGATCAAACGTACTCGAGACGTATTCCTGTCCTACTGCCATAGTGGCTTCCTCTGAGCGTCTTAGAAGCTCTGCGATAGCAGAATTTCCCGTAAAGGGTTGTTCTATGGGGACAAAATAGTCAATTGTTGACTTCCGGGATGGCTTATTACCAGTAGCTAATATGAAACCCCCGAAAGTTTTCCCACTGCTACCTATCACCCGCGTGACTAACCATATGTGATACTCGTTGATACACTTTGAGTAGACGTCATTATTCATGGGAGGTGGGGTAAATACAGCATCCTCAGGTAATTTGGGTCCAACTCTGTTGTAGAGATGTACTGATGCTAAAATCTCTGTGGTGTCGTGTGTTCAGAGAGCGTGATCTGCTTCGCTGTTCAAAGGAATTTTGTGTTCTTGGGCGGCCACATACCCTGATTTCTTGTATCATTATACCACCAGCACTAATTACCACATTGGAGCCATGGTTATGGATACTTGTTGTGATATTGTTCATATTTTGCTATTCCTCATGAAAAACTTCATTGCCTTCGCCAGTCACGATTTGGGGAGAAAGGAAGGTAGAAACATCTAGAGACTTTGACAATGCCGTTTCCAGTTCTAAGCCAAAGTCGTATGTCTGCTGACCCAGCCTGCTGAGAATAGTGTTTAGTTGTTTACTCCTGTAGAGATGTCGTATAGCAGTGCAGAGTAGGACATGTTTCGGCAGTTTTCACCGGCTATTTGTTGCGGCGCGGCAGATGTCCTGGAACAGTAAATGGATTTTTTAGCAAGATGATATTGCATTTGGATTCGTTTTTAAATCTCTCTATCAAGATATTTATCTATTTGTGAATAGCTATAATGTCATTAATTAATTATTACGTCAAAAGACACACAAGGTGTATCAGAGACACAAAATACATGATAAAGGAAAAACGTTTACCTGGCACATGGAGAGTACAATGCGGCTATCCTTATCAGATCGCTCTGTGTCAACTTCACCAGTGATGATTAAATTAAGAAACCGCATTAGCTCCGATGGAAGTATTGCCCTGATGGGTTAATATCGAGATCATCAGCTGTAGGAGGCCAGGCAGGTGACTTGGATTTCTTGAACGCCTCCTGAATCACACCACAAAGAAGCATGGTTACTTCTTCGTATTTATCCTTCGACCCTAGCCTATATGCATCGCTATTGTACACCAAGGCATAGCTGACACAATCATGATAACCTAGTCAGAGGAGGCAGTTAAGCGCACCACACCAGGAGGGCTATTTGCAACTTCACCAATCCCTTCACCTTGCCTGACAAGGACCATCTGTATCTGGTGCACCTGCGACCCCAGAAGTTGAGTGTAATGTACTCAATGCTGATGTAGTTAGTAACGAGGCAAAGAAAGCATTTATTCAAGACCGCGTCGTAACCGCTTCACAACTGGATCTGCGGATATGTTGTTTTGCGCCAATCAAGAGCTCAAGACGATGGAGGCATGTGACAAAAATGTAAAGCTCACTGCTTCACAAGGGAAGGTATTGTTCTATACTAATTATTCATATAATTTCATTAGAGTATTATAAGTCTGTCATGGCACATATTAAAATATGCTATAACCATAGCTATGTCCTGTATACTCCCATTATATTTGCAGACCATCCAATATCGTGACCAAAGTGATCTCGCTTTCATGTTGCTTATCAAATCGCAGCACTTGGATGAGCCGCTTGACATTGAGGAGTTGATGCGCTACCCATTGACGCCAGTTCCTCACAGTCTTAACACAGCTTGAAAAGAGACGTCAACCCTTGACGCCATCCCGACGCCAACACGACACGGCGGACGGCGAAGGGTTGGTTTTCAATCTTGGACTCCAGGCTCATTCAACAAAGTCCTTCTCTAGAAAAACGTCATGTTTATTTCTCCTCACTGTGTGGACCACATATAATATACAGATACAATTACATAGGCAGTTGACTCTACCCAACGTGACGGAGAACATAAAAACACTTGGTTCTGAACCAGAGCGCGCACCATTGTGCCTGTGACAGCACTCTGGCCCGCCTCAACCTCGGACCAAGCCCGCATCACTCCCCGCATTACTCTCCTCACCAACGTCCATCTCTTATATAAACTTTACATCATAATCACAACATTGATTTAACATCTAATCATACATGATCATAATCGGCACATTGAGTTAGCATACATTTCCTGGCGACGGTCGCCCGTCCATCAGCCTTGATGGCTCGGCTGACCTTTGCCTGTGCTGACCAATCCATTACTGACCCAATCCAATCATGGATTGTCGTGTTCCGTTCTGGTCAGATCAACAGTAGTTACCATCTCTGCGTTTGCCTACTGCGTTAGGCATGCATAAGTTTACATAGGCCTATCCCTCAAAGTTAAAAAACGGATTATGTTCTTTTAACTCCAACTAATACCTATAAAATTATGCATGGACATACAACAGTGGTTCACGTTATGTGAGTAAGATGAACATTTCTTAAGTAACAACACGTAAACACAACACTGAATAGCAAAACAATGATATACATGTGAATAAGTCATTATTAAATACTCTTGGTAACAGTAATTGTTCATGTCGGTAATAGTAGACTACATGTCCATAATTCATTACATAAATAAGTAGCGCACAATATTACGTGATTGTCCTGACTACACTTGTTCTCATGTTCTCTCTGGTCGCGTTATTGCGATCCAACGATCTTCCGCTGTAGTTTTATCGCCTCCAACTGAAGCTTACAACGTAACTTCCACAACTTTGACGCATGGCACGTCCACCATAGCAAGAACGCACAACTAATGACTAGAGCAACCGGCGACAACACAGACAACGGCAATGCCCAGCGGAACGAGGACGCCGGCCGGACGTATCCAATGTCCAGCTGGGTCACTGGGCTATTAATTTTGCAAGGGTTATGTCCTCAATTTGGGGTAATGCTTGTCAGTCCGGGTGCTCGAGGCGTGTTTGTAAGAGCTCTTGTTTCACAATAATACATAGTTTAATTAATGCATGCAATCAATGATTATTAGGAATAGCTAGTGCTGTCCCTGTTGACCTGCAGGTGGTACACCACCCCAGTGTCCCTTTGCATGCCTGCAGGCAACGTTCAGCAGCAATTCTCGAGATATACATAATATAGTTTAACAATGTCTTGTGGATAACCACAACAATGGCATAAAATCCCACGTCATTTATATACCAATGACATGGACACATGGCATAGGGCGACCTCTCTGCAGAAACCTCGGTCACCAGGGCAGCGTTATAACAACTAACTGATCCTGTCGTTAGGTGATGTCACCGTTTAACACAAATTTGTTAGTTTTAGAGAAGGCGTCATTTTGTCACATATGCTATGACATACTCGAACCCAGCCCTCAGCTGATTGGCTGTTCTTGTGTGGGGTTCGAACCTGCCCCACGCTGCGCGTCTGACACCGCAACAGCTTTGGGGGTTCTGTACTTGTCCTCAGTCACTTACGTGGGACCGGTTCCGTACTGATACTTTATACACATAATATTTACTAGCGATTCCGTGGACTGTGAACACCTTTGTTAGGTCTGCTATCACTCGGTTATCACAATACATGTTGATACCATGCGAGACCAGGTTATAACAGATCCACTCGCTAAAATTCCTGCTTCACCCGCAGCGTCGTCTGGACAACATTATCTCCTCTGAGAATTATTCTAAACTCCAGAGTTGCGCACCTCGCGCTGGTAGCAATCAGATCAGTTGAGCCAAAAATCATGTACACTCTCTTTGGCGAACATACTCTGATTAACCTGTGAGCTCTCACTATGAGCAGTCACATTTCCCCCGAAACCCGCCAGTATCACATTGTACTGGGGACACTGGTTTCGCGTCAATCAGAATTTACTAACCCCTTAATTGCTCTGCAATTTTATTTACTTCCCATTCACTGCGTGTGGTGAACTGCTATCGCAATTCTCACCTCCTAGTGAATAAGCTACAAATTACCTAATTTTGTTAAAATATTCAAAAGCAACACATCAAATAAGAATTAGCCTCATTTTAATGGGTTGTATCATTTTGTATAATAAACATATTTGATACATATGACACCTGACTCATAAATGCCTCCTGAGGAATTCAAGGGTTATTAAACAACCAACCATGTTTCATTAATGCAATGGGAAGAATCTGGGGAGGGCTATCTTAGCCTCAATTTCCGCTATTCTTTGTTCCCAAACATTAGCATGATTATGAGTGGTAATTCTGATATTTATTTTCAATCCCAACCTTGCCCACTTTGCCTCTCAATACCGTCATATTCCTTCCAGGGGTTCAATTTGATAGAAAAACAATTCAGTGAACGTATTGTCACTCATTACCAAATTCAAAGTTTTCGTTTTGTCATTAATTATGACAGATAAACCAGTTTTACTAATTAGTTCCAATTTTGATCAATAATTCAACAGAATGATGTAGCATTTCGCTACATACTACTGAGCAAAATTGAACCATGTTATCCGGGTATACGCGGCCTGACGTACAAGAGATGTGGGTGGTGTAATTATTATCAGGTGTAGCACAAAAATTTCACATACCTTTAGCCGAAAACAAGTCGGCATTTATCCGACGCAATTAGATAATGTGCTAATCACTGTCTTTAATCATGTCTAGTCCGAGGAGCATTTAACAGACTCCTATGCATTATCGGACCGATGTGAACACCGTCGACTACAGGTCGACCACAGAGCGTTCACTACCCGACTCGTATGCATTATCAAACCAATGTGAAGGCCCTCGACTACATGTCGACCACAGGACGTTCACTGCCCGACCTGACATTTATTATGATAACAATGACGCATTCTTCAGCAGCGCACTTCCCCATCAGTCTTCTCACTGTGCTGCGACACAGGTGTGGGTAAGTGTATTTGAGTGTGGTGAACCCGTCCAGCACCCAAAATGATTTTGATCAGCACTTCTGCTCTCCACTGGTCTGGCGTCATCAGCAACGGTGCAGAGATGTCTTCTGAAATTGATCTCTGCATTTGTGACTGTCCTGCGTGTTTTTGCTTTTTTCCATGGCACTGGGCGACGCCCTTTAATTGACGTGGACATTGCCATAAAACTGTTTATTTTAATTGATGTGGACGTTGCCATAATACTGTTTATATACACTGTTTACACTTCTAAATTAAAGGTCCAGCAGCAGCTTCAGAAGCAATTTTAACTTTTAAGTCACATACCTTGTAACTATTGGCAGGAAAAATATTTCAGGAAACCTTCAGGGAATAAAAATTTGTCCACAACCATCGTCAGCAGCAGACGTTATCCGTCCACCACTCCAGTCCTCCTACAGGTTTTAACATTGTCCGAATTTCCTTCTGCCACTGCTGTCACTGAAGCGCTGCCAAACTAGATCAATGTCACAAGCCATATCACTGTCCTGCTGGTCCAACGTTAACACCGGCGCTGACGCAACTATAACATAGTGCCAGTAACATCAGCAGCCAAAACAAAAACTGTCCTCTCTGTCACTGTCTTCTCTCTCTCAGTCATTTTTGTAAAGACGTCAAATAGTGACGTCAAGTCGTCCACACAGATCCTCTAGCAAGCTCGCCAATGAAAAGAGACGTCAACCCTTGACGCCATCCCGACGCCAACACGACACGGCGGATGTCGAAGGGTTGGGTTTCAATCTTAAGACTCCAGGCTCATTCAACAAAGTCCTTCTCTAGAAAAACGTCGTGTTTATTTCTCCTCACTGTGTGGACCACATATAAAATACAGATACAATTACATAGTCAGTTGACTCTACCCAACGTGGCAGAGAACATAAAAACACTTGGTTCTGAACCAGAGCGCGCACCATCGTGCCTGTGACAGCACTCTGGCCCGCCTCAACCTCGTACCAAGCCCGCATCACTCTCCGCATTACTCTCCTCACCGACGTCCGTCTCTTATATAAACTTTACATCATCATAATCACAACATTGATTTAACATCTAATCATACATGATCATAATCAGCACATTGAGGTAACATACATTTCCTGGCGATGGTCGCCCGTCCATCAGCCTTGATGGCTCGGCTGACCTTTGCCTGTGCTGACCAATCCATTACTGACCCAATCCAATCATGGATTGTCGTGTTCCGTTCTGGTCAGATCAACAGTAGTTACCATCTCTGCGTTTGCCTACTGCGTTAGGCATGCATAAGTTTACAAGCTGATGGATTTTTTAACAAGACAAACAAGGCCGCAATGCTACATTTCTTGCTGGAAGATGCTCCAGAGAATGTGCCATATTCAACTGATGCTCTATTTATACAAGACGGCAATGCTCTCTTTCATGCCATAGGCAAATAGTATTAGGTTTTGAAGGGGGGGAGGAAATATGCCAAAGCTTAATTTTTCAGGAAACCTCCCAAATACCATTAGAAACAACATACTAAAACTCCCCGTGATTCCTGCGGGAGCCTTTTCCATTATTCAAGATGGCGTCCAAGATGACCCCCAAAATGTTCAAACCACTATATCTCTGCTTCTAATCAACATAACTTGATGATTTAAATGTCTACATGTACATTTATCGCCATAAGGATTACGTTGAAACAGGTTCTGAGTCACTAAATAGTCACGCCTATAATTTATTTGCATTGAAATAGCAAGATTTTCATGTGTGACATTTTAAAAACTATTTCAATCATTAACATATCAGAAATTGAAAATAAATGATATATGTGACTATTTCGTGGTGATTCAACGCCTGTTTCATTGTAATCCTTTTGTAATAAAGAACATTTGGATATACAAATCATGAAGTTATGTTGATTACAAGCGGAGATATTAGGTGGTTGATTTATTCAAACATCCACTCGAACACCCTGGAAAGACTGGTCGATATCCCACCTCGCCCCCCCCCCTAATAAAAAATTGTCACCAAGGTTTATAACGGTTTTCACTGGGCTTATAGTGAATGACAGTCTCTTAAAATCTGACCTCTAAAATGGATAGTTCTAGTCTTTGAACTTACATCATATGGCCTTATTAAGAAGCCTAAATAAAATCACCGATTTTTTTATGATTTTAGCATGGGCATGTCCCTTTAAGGGTTACAGAGATATATATTTCAGTGCCAAACTCAAAATCCCACATCACTGCGCATGTGCAGAAAGCACCAAAGTGACAGGAAATAAAAAATGACACACAATGTTTCACTTCATGAATATGTGATCAGAGTTGACCTATGGGCACATTAAAGTGTAGCATGTAGGCCACATTAAAGCCTTGAGGGTTTTGTATAGCTGTATGTCACTATGCGTCAAGTTTTATTATACTTAGTCCAATGGTTTCTTATGAGCGTCTACTTGAAATATCGCATGGCCATCACGAATAAAAACCCAAAAATGGGTTCCAAGATAGTTTTCTCTGGCATATTTGTTAAAATAAGAGGTAAATCAAGAAAATAATAACTTTAATCGATTTGGCATTCAGGAAATATATGGAAAAGAGGTATTACAAGATAATACAAGATGGCGTCGAAAATGGCCGCCAAACGGACCCTATGGGACAATATTTCGCAATGAGAACATCAAAATTCGTATATTAGAGACATTAAGGGTTACACAAATATAAGTTAAAAAAATAAAATTTTCGGGTGGTCGGGGACCCTCCTTCCTGCCCTAATATTATACTGACTATATCGCTAGGCCTGGTTTCTAGACCTAATTAAGCCTACACATAATTAGGCCTATGATTTATGTAGTCTAGCCTAATTTCTAGTTCTGAAAATAATGTAGGACCAATGAATTATAGGCCTAAGTGAGGTCTATCATTCTACATGTTCTAGGACTATCCATGTCCTAGAATCATAAAGGTCAAGGTTGGTTATAATTATACAATAGCGTGTGTTTGGAGGTAATTATGTCCATTTGAGAACCGACTTGTGAGAGTTGATCACGCCCAGAGTGATTTGAAAACCGAGGCTAAGGCGAGGTTTTCAAATCACCTGGGAGTGATCAGCTCTCACAAGAAGGTTCTCAAATTAACATAATTTGCCAACAAAACACACGCTATTACTATTATTACCATCATACACAATGTCCATGTAGACCTAAGCCTATGATTTAAAAAAAGATGAAATTAGTAGACTAGACCTACCAGTTGGATAGCTATAATTTAAGACCATCTGGATGGACCTGCTGAACTCCGAACCCATCCCCTTTATGATGTTGATTCTGAGACTGTAGCCTTACAATAATGATATGAGGTGATGCAGTCGATGACGATGAATATAACTTTGCCGTAAGCGTGGGCCTAGCCTATGTTAGACATCGAGCGCTAGGTCAAGCGTGTGCACATGCAGTGTACAGGTGTACGCGCTGCTACTGCTAAGTGGCTGATCTGGAGCTAGCCCCAGCGTGACTGTACTGGCAAGCGGTACACCGAGGACTGAAATCTTAGCTAATCTGGAGCTAGTAGTAGTTGGCCAACGCCTCTGCGGCCCACTTGACACCCGTTTGATACCCGCCTTTAGACCAGAGGTTTCAAATTTGAAACCTCTGATTTTCATTTGATACCCCTGTTACGTTATTAGCACATGGCTACATTGGTGTTATGACTTATGAGAGCACTACAACCCATGATGTGGTAATAATGTGGGTTAGATCTAGAGGCTAGGGCCTAGGCCTACTCTTTGTCAGTTTGTAGATGCAGGAGCTTGACTGACTTGATATGTTCCATAATACTGGTAAAATGGCTCATATTTGGCGTCTTCAAGATAGAGATAATATTAACATAATCCCCAGCACTTATGTGAGTAAAATATACAAAATAACAAACAATTAGAATGTGGGATCAAAAGTTAAACCACCTCGGTAAGTGGATCAACTTTGATCCCGTTTTTGGGATCAGCTATGTCAGCTGATCCTTGGATCTTTTATGCAACAGCAACTGGATCAAAATTTGGGATCAGATTAAAGTTGATCCAAAATACAAATTTTTGGGATTAGCTCAACTTTGATCCTGTTTTATGCAACGGAAAATCGATCAAACCAAGGATCAGCTCAACTTTGATCTCATCCATGGCTTCGATCCTGTTTTATGCAACCCGGCCAAATCATGTTTCTATTAAAAAAAATCAGCAAAGTCTGGTAGTTATCCTCTATCAGCATATCATCATAGTCTATCTCCACATACTCTTTCAGATTCGGCTCAGCATCATTCTCGTCATTATCATGTTCAGTGACACTGTCACTGAACATGACAAGATGGTGGCAATATAGGGCCAATGGACAGGTTCCACAACTCCATCAGTTCTCAGCCACCCTTGACTTTCAGAATCTGGCTTGGGTTTTCCAAAAATTGATTCGGCTTCACGTTTGTAGCAAGCTACACGATGATTGACTCGTTGAATATGTGGTATGATAGTCCTGGCATATGGACAAGTGAACCATATCAACCTTTGTCTTGGAGCTAAGAGTAAGAGTATCATACTCTTCCACCATATCCTTGCTTGTGTAGTTTGTTTCTGACCACATTCACATATCTTCCAAATTCATGGGGCTTTCTATATATACCATACATGATACAAGTGAATACTTCTAGCTGACCCTTTACCTCTGTTGTCATGGTCCACGACTCCCCAGGTTGTCTGCAACGTAAAATAATACATTTTTTTACAGTAACCTAAGCAATACAACACATGTAGGCCTATAGGGGCCTACATGATAATCACACAAGCTATTTCCAGTGAAAAGTTAAAATTACCTGAAAGCCTCATGAAACTTGAAATTCTTCTTGAGTTTCTTCAACGGGGTCACCCTCCCCCCCCCCCCCCATTCCCTTTTAAGGCACTGGTACAGTCCTCCCCTGAGCATACATAGAAGCCAAGTAGAGTAGCGCACCAATCTTTTCCTAGTTCGTCAGCCAGTTCACCAGATTCACTGATGTTGATAAGCTTCCTGTGCTTTCCTGTTATGGGTCTACCCCAGATTATTATCCCCTGAGCATACATAGAAGCCAAGTAGAGTGGCGCACCAATCTTTTCCTAGTTCGTCAGCCAGTTCACCAGATTCACTGATGTCGATAAGCTTTCTGTGCTTTCCTGTTATGGGTCTACCCCAGTCAGATTAATATCTTTAATAGTTTGCTCCAGGAGTTGACCTACTGTATGGGTATTACTTGACAAAGCTGTTGCTCTGGCGAGGGATGTTGCTTCAGGGTTTCCGAGTGACACATATTTATTCACCCTCTATCCCAGGCATATCTCGACTTTAAAGGGACTGGCCCAGGCTAAAATCATCAAAAAATCTGTGATTTTATTTTGGCTTCTTAATATGACCATATGATGTAAACATGTTCATAGACTAGAAATGCAAAAGTTTTTAAATTTTTCTGCTGCGCATTTACCAGTTAGACTAGATATAGGTCTAGAGACGAAATTCCCGTTTTTCTAATTTTTGACATGGTTGTCAAAAATTAGAAATCAGGAATAATGAGAGTGCCCGCGCATGTTCGCGTGCACATCACGCCGGGCATGTAGGCCAGCCCATGGTAGCATGTGATGGTTGGGGATATCTCGAAAACCCCCTCGACTTCATTTAATTTTTTGTATTGTTTCTTCATAGTCTATTTATAAAATTCGGGAAACAATTTCAGGTCAGTGTTGGCTCACCGTCTGCGACGCTGGCCTAACATTGGCTGAAAGCCTCATGTATATATTTTGGATAGAGGCACGATACGCAATATATGCGGGCACTTGATTAGGCGTATACATGTATAGACTGCCAATGTTCCAGTCCAATGATAGCTAAGCACATAAAACAATCAGCATTAAACCAATGCTGGATTATTGCTGCTCCAACTTCTGTAACGCTGGCCCACCGCTTGCGATGCCAAAGCGTGTGACTGAATAAGGCTGGGGAGTGATATGCCGGGTGATATATGACTGGCAAGTGTTTTTTACACACCAAAAAACAAGAGGCATTCAATCCCATGCCTAGGTTAATATACATAACAGTTAAAGTTAGACAAGCGTCCTAAACAGTGACCCAACATTAAAATGTGTTTGGCCAGCTGTAGGCCTACGTGTATTCATAAAACTATATTCGATGGCCACCCATTAAACAAGAGACATTAAAGCAACGTCGGGTGAATGCTGGACCAGCGTAGCAGACGGTCAGACAACATCACTTGATAGCCATGTTAGCATCACAGTAGGCCTATATAAATTTCCCGAATGTTATTATTATACAAAAGTTATAATTATATAAACAAACAAAAACTGTTTTTAAAAGTAAGTCGAGGGTCGTGGGTCGAGGGTCGTGGGCGTTTTCGAGATACCCGATGGTTGGTGTGTAGGCCTGACGCTATCGTCACCTTAACAAAATCGCGAGATTTTGCGATGTCACTTGATAAGAAATTCTGCAGAAGGGTTTTAGTTATAGCTGACATGGTGATGTAGATGTAGTCAGAAAGGACATTGTTAATAAAATCCACGATGGCCGCTATTTGTGCAAGGTGAAACAGTAAATTGATATCATTTTTTTTATAAAATGGAAGCAAAATCATAACTTTGGTGTGTACCATAGGGTTTCCAAGCATGTCTGACACAGGGCTATGGCCAGAACGTACTTTAGTTATTGCATTGCGAGTAAAATCCAAGAAGGCCGCCAATTTCAAATAGAAAGAGCTTCACGATTTTGGTGAATGCCATCGGTTTTCCAGGTATGCCCAATTCAGTTGTGTGGCGAGAGGGTAGTTTGACATTTTATTGTGGATGCAATTCAAAACAGCCGCCATTTGACAAGGTGAAACAAAATTCGTGTCAAACATTTTTGTTATCATTTTAGTCAGAATAGAAGGAGATTCGTGACTTTAGTGTCTACCATAGGATTTTCTTATGCACATCACTTGGTGGCATTATCTAGATTCAGATTCAGGAGGGGGTTTCGGAGTAGGAAATGTCTATAACTTTACTAGAAGTAACATAATATTAGTGTCTACCATAGAGGTTTCAGATACTAGTAGCTCAACATGTGACTATGTTTGTATCATTTAAAACAACTATGGTGTATGTAGTCAAAACCGAGATGGCGGCGGCAAATTAACCATCACAGAAACATGACCCTGCAAGAAATGTATATAACCTTTGCCGGAATTAGGATAAATTGATGATTTTGCTGTCTAGCACAGGGTTTTCATGTATAGCGCCCGACATGATCGGAAAATAATCTTAGAGATGATTAAGATGTTTAAAACCATAATGGCGGCCATAAGACAAACACAATGGCCACTTCAGAGCAATGACCTAAAAGAGATGTAGGTCTATATAGTTTTTGCTGAAATGGATATAGATGAATGGTTTTGGTGGCTATAATATAATTTTTAGATATGCTAGACTGGGCCGAACTGGGTATCAGATGGCCGTGACAGAACACATATCTTCATATTTTGGTGACAATACCGCTTCCCTCTTTTGGATAACGCATTGTACATGTTTTAGCTGTCGAATACAACATGCAGACTGGGCTTAGAACAAACTGAAAAATCTACAGAAAAGACACTTTGAATTACTTTTTGGAAGGTTTGATGCGCCACAATATAAGGACAAAATCATCATTTTTATTTTAGCGCCTTGATATGTCCATACTCAACATGCCCATAGACCAAAATTTTACATGTAAAACTTTTAAAATATCTGTAGATTCCAGATAAACTTGTTGTTGGTATAAGGTCTGTCCGAAATTATGTGTGCCAGTCACAGGGGCGTATATAGAAAAATCCTACATGGGTGTTACCAAAATCACGAATCTTCCATTTTGTTGACAATTATATTATTTTTTGTTTTTCACAAATGACGGCCATCTTGGATTTTACCCACAATACAATGTCAGTGTCTAATGTACTTTCCAACCACACACATGTCGAGAATACCTGAAAACCCAATGGTAGACATCAAAATTATGCTTTTCGGTCCATTTTGTCCAAAATGATGGCAATTTATATAGCTTAACCTTGCAGTAATGGTGGCCATCTTGGATTTTACCAACAATGCAATGGGCAATATAATTTCCAAGCCACACCATTATGTCGGGCATATCCGAAAACCATATGGTAGATACCAAAGTCATGAATCAGCTTATATTCTAGCTAAAATGTTATTTTAATATTTGACCTTGGTCAAAACGGGGGTAATTTTGATTTTTTATGCTTTACGTCAACACTTTTAAAAATTCAATAGGGCTCCTAGGCTAATGGTAATTATTGGGTCCTAATAGAGCGTCCTGCAGGCCTACTACAAGTGTTGACTAATAGTGTATATACCAGGGTCTATACAAGATATCTACTATACTGCCGAGTGTTTAGCTAAAATCAGGTCTGATGGAACAGCAAAATTGTTTTTGCAATCAGCAGGACTGATTTGCTTCTCAACCAAACTTAATCCTTCAGCTTTATATCCACGAAAGCAATAATTACCTTCTCTTGAAATAATTTATTTACAGTTGTCCGAAAAGTGAGTCTCCTTATTGTAGGCCTACCTGATATTAAACACAGCTGCTTATTCATAGACATTTCCAATATCAAGAATTAAATGTAGGGCTATACTAGAGTTCAACATGCCTTTATCTATGGCCTTCTTTTACAACCGATTTAATCATCTACATGACCAATATATTTAATCTTGCGATCAACGCCAGGTTTTCTTGCATATATAATGCTCAAAATATCTACGCTTTACTAATTAGAATATTATTTTTTTCATCGTATAAAGACTAAGACTGGGTCAAGAGCTTTCTCTATATCTGGTCCAGCCTTATTGAACGCCCTGCCTGTGCCAATACGTAATGCCAAAACAATCTTAACATTCCGGAAATTACCTAAATCCCACCTATTTGACCTGGCTTTTTCACCCTAGTCCCTAAGCAGCCCGGCTCCCTTTTGATGAACCTGCTTTGGCCTCGATTATGACACATGATCACGCTAAGGATTTGTGCGCCTCTGAGCTCGGTCCGCTGAGGATATAGGCGCTATAGAAGTTTTATTGATTGATTGATTGATATTATATCATCATCATCATAGAAAAAAGGTGTGAAAACTGTGTCGAAGTGTGGTGATATTACTTGTGGTAGGCATTGATTTAGTGGGAACGCATTGTAGTACTGAGTTGACCGCCCTCCAAAGTTGTTCAGCATCATTTTCTTAAATGTAATTGCCATCATGTTCTCACCTAGCTCTCATTCTATTGCACAGGTGGGCTTGCTTAACATATTTGTATCTGATGAGGTGGTGAGAACGGTGGTTTTACTAAACTATATAGACTAGGCCTAATATGTCTATTTTCATAACTCTTTTAAAATCACTTAAAGGGACTGGCCGTATTTCTAATTTTTAACATGGTTGTCAATAATTAGAAATCAGGAATTTCGTCTTTATATCTAGCCTAACTGGTGAATGAGCAACACAAAAAATAAAAAACTTGTGCAGTTCTAGTCTATGGATATGTTCACATCAACATCATATGGTCATATTAAGAAGCCAAAATAAAATCACCGATTTTTTTATGATTTTAGCCTGGGCCAGTCCTTTTAAGCTAAAATGTTCAATTCATGCATCATCATGATTACTTTGTGTAACTAGAGCTAAAATGTATCATGTCTAATCTGCAGTCCCCAAATAAAAGTAGTTGCGCCTAACCAGATCAGCACAACTCTCATGGAACCAGGTAGACCACATGATGTTATAATGCAGGGGCGTGCACAGGGGGAGTGTCAGCCCTGTAATAACCAACAACCAGGGACTATTTTTTCAAGGCATTGATAAGGCCGGAGTTAGTCGGCAGTGACTGAGAGCGATCCTGATTCCAAGGTCCGAAAAATGTCCATTATTTTTTAATGACTGCGACCTCTGAGCTGAGCATGCGGGCATGGAACTGAAATGTTACTGATTCTAATATTTTACGATATGACAGTCCAAAGAAATGTCCCACGATTTTGTACCCTGTAAAACTGGCTGAAACCTGTTTCAGCCACTGGGGCTATGTATAGTATACTCATGTCATGGTCAGTCTCATGATATGAAGAGCAACATGCATTACGACGATCACAGAAGTAGCATCTTCAAAGTCAAATAGTCCTGTCTGGAGACTAGCTCGACATTCCTTTCTCCAACATCTCCAGAATATCTTATTGTTCCTCGTTTTAATTTTCTGATATCTAGACTATAGCCATCGTGAACTAACACTGAACCCCCTCGCAATCTTGTTTCTATGCGCCCCATTGATATCACAAACCGAAACCAGAAACTGTGGATGAGTAGGACTTATGGCGATATTTTTATATTATAATGCATGCTGCCTTTAATACATAACCCTGCGGGTCTGTCGGACCAATGGACTTGTCGGACCAGCGGGCTGAACCCATTTGGGGTACTATTTTTGCGAATTTCACAAACTTGCCATTTGCACCAAATATGTCAAGTGGTCAGGCCGTTGGGGTTGAGATTCCCGCTTTATCATAGATCTATGCCTGCTGGTAGACTATTTCAAAAAAAAAGAAGAGACTAGGTCTACTAGCCTATATAGATATCACAATTAAACTACTGGCTCGTCATCTTGTGGCCTTTTTTTTCTGGGATGCCGGCCCAGCACTGGAATGACATTTGCTGTGAATCACCCATCTTCAGAACGTGTAAACCCAGCATTGAGACGTTCACCCAACATTGGTTTTAAGCTGGCCTAACATCACACCAACATCATATCAAAGTAATAGTCGGCTGTATAAGGTTTGACCCTGCTATAAAACACACCATAATCGAGATTAGCGCTTAAAGGTTTACCATGGTTCATATCCTGCCTCTGACAAGCTGACAGACCTGAAGAAGATAATTATATCCCACACGAACACGAGGCGTTACGCAAGATTCCTGTGGGTAGAATTTTCTTAATCTGTTTCCTTTTCTTATCAGTTCCCGTATATTCAGTGCACGCTGGCCTTTTCTACAGCAGTTATGGCATGTGCGTCATCGAGAAGGTTGTAAAGATGATAACAAAATAATTGACCATGCTTTTTTTCGTGGCAGTCACTTTTTGTTTAGTGGAAGTTTTATTTCGTATTTTGGAGAAGTTAGTCATAATGCTTACAATTTCATGGGCCTGGCCCGTTTTGGTATATTAAACACTAAAGCATAAAATGTATTCCATTTCACCTTTAACGCCAAATGAAGGCTGTCACCTCCATTAAGAGTTTTTGATATCGAATCGTCCTTCACAATTAAGCTTCAACAGTTTTTCTGATATCTGCTGTGATTTCCCACTGAAAAAATGACTGGCTGTTTGATTCACTATAGGGCCTACCTATGCTGTTCCACTTGTGGCATAACATTTGCATCCAAATTTTCCACGTAACCTTCGACATGCACGACGAGTTCAGTAGGGCCAGGGCATGCAGGGTGAGGCTGGTCCATCTCGGATTTTTTCGCATTCTTAAGTGTCAGCTGCTGTCTCACCCATTCAGCTGTCCGTTTTTTGGCACTATATCTCTGAGTCTGACTGGTTGTGACTGTCTGGTTGAAATAATTATTGGTTACAACTTCAAGGCAGGCTCTGGTCGCCGTTCATGCCGTTTAAGCAAGAGCTCCAAAATGTTGAGGTCTCCTGTGAAAGGACTAGTAAAGTTGAATAAACCCTTGGCAAAATCAACATTCAATAAAACGACGCTTCCTGGATCATGAGCAGACAACAATTTTTTAAACTTCGACAAGATGGCCAATGTCAAGGTAGCAACAGTGAAAATGGCAAATAATATTTCTGTTCAAATTGTTTCTCGTTGTTCCGTTTGAACAATATGCCCACAAATAGGCTTGTTGGTAGAGCTAGTGTGATACATGCACATAAAAAGTAGCTCAAAACAGTAGGCTACGGAGGAATGATCTGTAAAGCAAAAGATAATTCAGTAAAATTGTTATTTAACGTCATTTTTCGGACAGTACGGTCATTGCAGTGACTTTATCAAGGTTGCAGTGCAGTCTGACAATAGAAAATGAATGATGTACAGATAATGACATGGGGTTGAGGTGACTGGGCATGGAGGGTTATTGATAGTGTTTTTATCTCACTCACTCGGGTCCAGGAGGATGGAATAGGCCTAGGCTGTACAGGAATGAAATATATATGAGAAGACAACTTTTAGTAGGGGTGCCTGATTTGGTAGCCTAATACAGTACTCAATTCGTTTTGAGGAACATATTACGTGTGGATGATTATTAATGCTAGATTATATTTTTGTAAACTCAGTATTTGTTGGAACATTGATGATAAATAAGCTTTGAGTCGTCATCTATCGCTGAAATCATACTCACTTTGTGCCACTCTAACAGTGCAGAGTTGATGATACCAAGACGTACATGTATCACATTAAATCCGATTTGTTGTTGTTTGACCTGGTATGGTTTGTAAAAAGGCTTATATGTTGCACACATTCTTATTTCTAACAGATCAGCCTGCCTGTCCAGGTGTTACACACTTCGTTTTACCTGCTACCCGTATCCCTTTTTTGCGACTGCTTTTCTAACCGGGCTCCAAAACATTTTGGCTTTCTTCCTTCACACATACTCTCTCCAACCTTGCCGCTTGTGATCTTCTCTTCCAGTATGCCATCACTTGTTTATGTTTTAAAATAACTGGTCTTTTGGAAACTGGGTTTGGGGGTTGGTGTAGAAGGGGATTTGAAGCTACAAATTCTGGAAATACTTGAATCCCAATCTGCATTTAGAGAAATGCTTGCCTCTTCATTGTCGACTAAATCAAACAACACTTCCACGTCAATTATGGCAGTTAGATGGGTAGATGACAGGTCAGCAATTAAATCATGTCCAGCGGTTGAAAAACACGTAGGTGGAACTACCGAAAAGGTGGGATTAATATAGTCCATTTGGATGGCCCCCAAAGCAGAAGTAGGCTCGGCGGTTGAAGCAAATGAGGATGGAACTAGCGAATTCGGTGGGATTGATATGCCTCTTTGGATAGCACCCAGAGCAGAAGTAGGCTCCTCGATTGAAACAGACGTCTCTTGGATGGATTGCCCTTGAGTCGAGAGGGTGAATACCACAGGCTCTCAAGCCACTTCTAAAATTCAAATCAGTACAAGAACTGACAGGCCAATTTGAAAAGCCGAGGACACTCCCATTTCCCAACAATATAGTTTGGAGATTCGCTCAAGTACTCTGTACAAAATATGTTGAATGATAAGTCAAGTGGACCAAAAATTGCCTTATCTACTGGATTTAGAGCACTATGTTGCTTTCACAAGCTGCCTCAATGAAACCTAGCTAAGATTTCAGCCCTATTATATAAAGTTACACAAGACAAGTATGTCCACAAATCACAGTGATCAATCAAATGTGCACGTAGTAATAGTGAAATGGACAAGACCTAAGTCAGGAAATTATTAAAAGGCAATAAATGAGTAATAAAGTCATGTGCTAGGAAGTACATGCTTCCAGGTAAGACTAAACCACATCATACTCTGGGGAAGTCCCGGAAACCCGAGCGGTCCCGACGACGACGAAGGCAAGTGAGACGCTATCCCCACAACTGCACTGTTTTCATCGTATTACAATGGCAATAAAATGACCATTAGTGCCAAAAAACAACAAAGCAATAATTTACTACTACTTTAAAAAGCATGTAGACCTACATATGCAAAAAAAAACTTTAAAAGTCAAAGTGACAGTTCAAAAAAGCATTCATTCTATTTCTTGAGTTTTCTCATTTAGCCCTCAAATTAGCCTAGATGGCATATTATCACACGTCATCAAGTGTCATTACAGACATACTCAAACTATAGTGTCTGTTTTGAGCCTCTGATATGCAAGTGATCAACCGCCTGCTATCGCTGTCATTCAAATGAATATTATCGCAAAAGCACTTTGCTGGATATGACAAGGATTGTGAAACCTAATTTATTTATTTATTGAGACATATTTATACAGGGTGGACATTATTAGCAGTCAGGCAATTTTCCATATGTGTCATGTAGTGATTTTGGTATATGAAAACAAACAGTAAATTATATACTATATATTAAGATGAAATGTTTAAAACAGATAAAAAAACGTGTCAACGTTAAAACGAAAACCTTTCCTCCATCATCTCAGACAATAGAGGCGGTGGTAATATTCAGTATGGTACATGTACTTGCAGATAATATATATAACGTTACATACAATATAGCTTTCTTATTTTTGTATTTTTATTTTTCAAAGTGGAAAAGAAATAATAAAATATTTATGGAAAAAGGCTAGGGGTCTAGCCTACGTGGTGCAATTTTTTTTAGACAGTTAAGTTAGCTTTCTAGTCTAGTTTTCTAATCCTAAAACACTCAATAAATGACATGAATGGGGACAAGTTGGTAGCCTCCTCCACGAAACCAAAAAGTCTGATACCTGGAAACAACATTATTGAGAGCCAGATGCAAATTTTACAAAAAAACATAGTGAGCATATTTGGCAATATGTTCATCATGGGGTACTAGAAATGGTTGCTAGTAGTGGTAACTTTGTGCCTCCACCTGGGGAGGGTCATTAGGAATATCTGCCGTATGTTGCATGCTGTACGGCATGGTACATAAGCACTAATCTGCAGCAAGTATCCAAGGAAAGCTGCCTCCACGTTTCTGGCCATAATCTCTAGGTGTGCCCTAGTTCCTCGGCTCAACAGCAAATCCGATGCAGCTCAGTGACGTTGGCTGTGGTAGCGTTGAACAATCAGCAATGGTGTGTGTTTCTCACATGGGATGAATAGAG
Source organism: Flabesymbios commensalis (assembly GCA_964017125.1). Taxonomy (NCBI): domain Eukaryota; kingdom Metazoa; phylum Annelida; class Polychaeta; order Terebellida; family Flabelligeridae; genus Flabesymbios; species Flabesymbios commensalis. The sequence continues at coordinate 96,611,615 of OZ024906.1, read as the reverse complement.
TTACCCTCAGCTATTGTTAGCTCCCGCCGTCACCGTAGGTGAGACGGAGGGAGCTATGGATTCTACCTCCGTTTCTTTTTGCCTCTTCTTTTGCCTATAACTTTGTAAGAAAATAAGCTAGGATAACAATTTTTGGTACGTGGGTTACTTCCAGGTGGCTAATGGACGGGTTAAAATATTTTTAATCTGAATTCAATACGCAAGGTTGCAGAGGAGAAAATGATGATGTTACGTCGTTGGGCCGTCCGTAAACAATTCGTTTCCGGAGCATATCTCTGAAAGTACTTGTCCGATTGTCTTCAAATTTTACACGCAACACCCCTAGGGGGTCTAGTTGTGCCTTTTGGGGTACTTTGACCTACTTCTGGTTCAGAACTATGACCTATTTAGACGTTTTGACGCGCACTTCGTTTCCGGAGCAGATCTCGAAAAGTACTGGGCCGATGACAGTCATATTGCACATACATGTTCTCTAAGGTCCCTAGTTGTGCCTTTTCAGGTTTTTGGACCTTGACCTTGAAGGTGACCCAGCACTTTGACCTAATTTATAACATCGGTAAATCCGACTGAAAGATTTTGCGGAATATCATGAAAACCGCTCAAGATAGCTACACTATTACTATAAAACAAATTCTGAGGTTTCAGGAGAGGATGCATCTTGAAAAATTTCTAGTTGATAAAATTAAAAATGGCCGCCTATTGGCCATTATTCACCTCGTGAGGCCTGATATTGCGGAATATCATGAAAACCGCTCAAGATAGCTACACCATTAATATCAAATATATTGTAAGGTTTCAGGAGAGGATGCATCTTGAAAAATTTGAAGTTGATAAAATTCAAAATGGCCGCCTATCAGCCATTATTCACCTCGACAGGCCTGATATTGTGGAATATCATGAAAACCGCTCAAGATATCTATACCATTACTATAAAACAAATTGTAAGGCTTCAGGAGAGGTTGCATTTTGAAAAAATTCAACTCGTCCAAGTTCAAAATGGCCGCCAATCGGCCATTATTCACTTTACATGGCCGTTATTTAGTAAACCATGCTAGATGGCTAGACCATTACTTTAAAACAAAATGTGTGATTTCCAGAGAGGATGCATCTTGAAAAAATTTGACTCGATAAAATTCAAAATGACCGCTTATCGGCCATTATTCACTTTCACATGGCCGTTATTTGGTCAACCGTGCTAGATGGCTAGACCATTACTGTAAAACGAAATGTGAGATTTCAGATGAGGATGCATCCTGAAAAAATTTGACTTGATCAAATTTAAAATGGCCGCCTTTTCGTCCATTATTCATTTTCACATGGCTGATATTTGGTAAACCGTGCTAGATGGCTAGACCATTACCTGATTACTATAAAACAAAGTGAGTTTTAGGGGGAGGATGCACCCTGAAAATTTTTAACCTACGAATTCAAAATGGCCGACAATCAGCATTATTTACCTCGATAGGCCTGATATCAGGTAAACCATGCTAGATAGCTAGACCATCACTATAAAACAAAATGTGACGTTTCGAGAGAGGATGCCTTTTAAAAACTTTCGACTCAATCAAATTCAAAATGGCCGCCTATCAGCCACTATTTACTTTCACATTGCTGATATTTGGTAAACCGTGTTAGATAGCTGGACCATTTCTATAAAACAAAATGTGAGATTACAAGAGAGGATGCATCTTGAAAAAAATTGACTCTATCAAATTCAAAATGGCCGCCTATCGGCCATTATTCACTTTCAAATAGCCGGTTTTTGGTAACCGTACTAGATGGCTAGACCATTACTATATAACAAAATGTGAGATTTCAGGAGAGGATGCATCTTGAAAAATTTTGACTTGATCAAATTCAAAATGGCCTCCTATCGGCCATTATTCACTTTCACATGGGCGATATTTGGTAAACCGTGCTAGATGGCTAGACCATTACTATAGAATGAAATGTGAGATTTCAGCTGAGGATGCATCTTGGCAAATTTTGACTTGATCAATTTCAAAATGACCGCCATTAGGCCATTATTCTCTTTCACATGGCCGATATTTGGTAAACCGTGCTAGATAGCTAGACGATTACTATAGAATGAAATGTGAGATTTCAGCTGAGGATGCATCTTGAAAAATTCTGACTCTATCAAATTCAAAATGGCCCCCTCTCGGCCATTATTTACTTTCACATGCCCAATATTTTGCAAACTGTTAGATGTTAGTCCATTACTATAAAACAAAATTTCATCAACAAATCGGTGATTTTATTTTGGCTTCTTAATATGACCATATGATGTAAACATGTCCATAGACTAGAACTGCAAAAGTTTTCAAATTTTTGTGCTGGGCATTGACCAGTTAGGCTAGATATAAAGACGAAATTTCTGATTTCTAATTATTGACAACCATGTCAAAAAATAGAAATACGGGAAATTCGTCTCTATTTCTAGTCTAACTGGTGAATGCGCAGCAGAAAAATTTGAAAATTTTTGCAGTTCTAGTCTATGGACATGTTTACATCATATGGTCATATTAGGAAGCCAAAATAAAATCACCAATTTTTTTATGCTTTTAGCCTGGGCCAGTCCCTTTAAAGTTAGGTATGAAACGTATATTTAGTATTATTATGGAATAGGGACTTGGCCTACCCACGGGCACTATTGCCTTCTGGGGGACCCTTGTCCAGTGAATTTTAACAGTTGACTACACCTTTAACTTTCATTTTAACCAGCTTCCACCATAGGACATACTTTAGACGATAGATCTACCGTACCGTACTTCGCTCTGTCTATGCAGTCTACTCCGGGATTATTATTAATAATAGCATAGAGACTAGCTATAGCTGAAGTAGGCAAGATCTTAGACTAATTGAGTAATTTTTATTAATTTGGTACGACGACAGGTGCGGCATCAGATGGAGGATCGTCTGAAACGTCATCCCGGTGCTGGTCATGGCTGGAGGCAGTGGAGCAGAGGGCCAAATCACACGTGTCTGGTCCAGAAGTGCCGAACAGGATGGCAGCCCCAACAGCGTCACTGACGCTGCCACTCACAGTACTCTGCGTAGAACTCACAGTAGACTTTGCTTTAGCCTTAGGTGGCGGCTCACTCTCATATGGTAATTTGTGACGTTTGCGGGTAGTTATCCAACAAGACAAATCTCTGTTGAAAAAACAGTTGAGTTGTCGAATGTCGAATTTAATTTTTGGTGTGGTTAATAAAGATATAGTTCAATATACATAGTAACGTCAATAACGAACATTTTTTAGAATCGTTTGCTGTTGACGTTTAATATGAATTTATTACAAATTATTAATCAAAAACCCATTTTCATTAAAGCTGCATAACTGTTTTGTTTATTTTAACCAAAAGATTAATCCATGGAGAATGGTGTTTTTATTTTTTTTATTTTACTGTTCCGGTTACTGAGTTATTAGGATTTAAATTTGTTGTTTTTTAACATTGTTGCCCCACCAAAACAAAGACCTGATCACAGCCGAGTAAGACACACTGTCTGTATAACCAGGACATTAAAAGTACCAAGTGGCAGATAACGGTCATCATTGAAAAAAGAGTGGAAGATTTTTAAAATTATTCTTATTTTTTAAGTGATCATAGATACATTTCACAGTACAAAGTGTACTGTCTCATGTCAGTTAGACATCTAGAAATTGTTACTTTGTGTGATATGAGTTATATCTGCATATAATGTCATGCTTAATTTCGGTACCGGTATAGAGAATGTCACTCACTTGGAAAAATAGGACCCTGTTTTAATATGGTGCTTTTAAGTGTGGGCCAGCATCTGAGCCTTTGGCCCGCCATTAAGACGCTCTTCCCCGACCGTCGGAAATTGCAGTCCGAATTACACCAAATTCAGTGATGTAAATCATCTTTTTTTCGTCTTTTATGATACCTCACGGGCATTTCAAAATATATATATGCTATGAGTGAATTGAAAGTGAATTTTGAATGACAAGAGAAACACGATCTATAGTGACAATGCTATTCGAAAATATCAGACTATTTTATTTCATCGCTAGTCATCACATACAGTTATATAAATAGCGAAATGCGGTAAAAATAAAATAATTGTAATAAAGCACCTTTACAGTACCGGTAGCTGAGTTCCCAGCAAACAAGACGCATTCAACCATTGATGGATCAATGTTGCACCAGCGTCGTAGAAACTGGACCAACATTGAACCATCAATGGGTCAGTGACTCGTGCCTGCTGAGTTATCATAGGGGCTGACCTAGTCTTAGGACACCAACCTGTGGTTTGTGTGAGCTTGGCATCGCAGCCAGCACGAGGCATTGGTCCGATGTCAAACTAATTCGGGGCCATCGTCTACGGCTCTGGCCCAGCGTTAGACCAATGCGGCTCAACGTCTCGTGTTTGTTATTAAAGGGTTTGATGTTGGTCTAATGTACCATTATATTGGCCCAAAATTAACCACCATTAGTATTACGTACATATTGTACACAGACGGACCGATTTACCACACCATATAACTTGATGGTGTATCGCGTCGTGATCTAATCCAGCTACATTTACATCGATTTTGTCCATTTATTAAAGGTGTAGTCAACTGTTAAAATTCACGGGACAAGGGTCCCCCAGAAGGCAATAGGGCCCGTGGGTAGGCCAAGTCCCTATTCCATAATAATACTAAATATGCGTTTCATACCTAAAGCCTCATTAAGAGCAAGTTCTCAAATCACAGCAAGTTCATATATACTTGAGCGACATCTATGAGTTTATAATTCAAAGATCTTGGCCCTTACCCCTACTTGGTCGCTTGCTTGCAAACAAACTGACTGTATTACTGCGGGGATGTTGAAACTGCTTGACCCAAGCTTGTATTGACATGCCCAGTAAACACAAAACATTTGTATGATTTTATGCAATGTTGGACCAACGTCGAAGACGTTGGGCCGACGTTGTATAAATGTTATACAAATGTCTTGTGTTTGCTAGGCAGGCGGACTTTCTCTCAAACATTGTACATTTTTTCAATGTTGGTTCAATGTTGGGCCAGCGTCGCAGACGTTAACCCAGCATTAAAACAGCATTGGATCAATGTCCCGTTTAAGTAGTATCTTGTAATCAGTTCAGTGGCTATAATAATGCCGTCAATCTGTACTCAATAGGCTACTGTTGGCCTACACTTGACCGTCCCAGGCATGCGCGTCTTGCAGTTGAATCATTCTTTAAGCCTTTAAAAATATATGAATGATTGTGCTGAACATTTGAGGTTATTTCGGTCGAAATAAACAAAACAGTTATGCAGCTTTAAGGTTTTTTTTACTTATTTACTTATCTTTCACTTTTTAGTCTTGGAGTATGAAACGCTCACATTCATTAAGGGGCCATTAAATCTATGTACTATCATCATTCTCTGCAGGTTACTGTATATAGTACAGAGGAGTCCTAGCTGATCTAACCCCGTACTAAGATCATCAGATAACTGTGCTAGTTGACTATGAAGATTACCTTTAATTTCATTAAGAACTTTGAAATGTTCTGCTATTGTGGAAGCAAACCATTTTAATTGGTCTTCCTTTCAATTGTTCTGCATTGATATGAGAAGGAGAATTTTCCAGTTTATGTAGCCTAGTACTCGTGCGGAAAAGTTAGGACTTGGAATCTTAAAATTCTCAAAATTACGCGAAGTTTCAAAACGATGTGATATCGTTACCTAATACGTTGAAGTGTTTGTAAGCTAATCCGTCGTAGCAGTAATTATACATGAATTTATATCAACAGTAACTACTTCATAAACCTCCGTATAAGCCAGCTGGCGGAAATATTCTTATTGTACCACATGGTAGAATTGATACAAAGGCCATGGGATGATTGCTAGTAGTAGAACTTTTTGCCCCCATCTAGGGAGGGTCATTAGGGATCTGTTTCGTCAGTTGCATGCTGTATGGCATGGTACGGGAGCACTAGTCTACAGCAATCATCTAAGGGAAGCTGCAGCCTCCTCGTATCTGGCCATAATCTTCGGGCGGATTGCCAGAGGCGTACCCTGGTTCCTCCGCTCAACTGTGGTGCTAATGCAGCTCTCGCATCAGTGCTTGCGCTGGTGTAGGCTGTGGTAGCCTTAATTAACCGGCAATAGCGTGTTTGACATTAGGTCTCTCACGTGGGATGAATGGAGCTACCCAGAGGAGTTATCCTTCCTATTGTTACTCTGGGGACTATCCGACACGATGATAGCGGAGCTGCGCGAAATGCCAAATGTTCCAGCATTAAATTGCACAGCGAAACCCAAGTCTCCGGCCATCTGGGCATGTCTGGGGGTAGATCCCCTAGACATGCCCAGAACCCTTTATTGGGCGAGCGAAGGAAAACGCTCTCAATAACCCACCATGCCCTATCACCCACACCCTCTTTTGGCTACTAGCAACAGATTGATATCATGCAAACATTCAAACCCTCCCAGCACTTTTTTTACCCAAGGTCATAGGTCAAGATGAAGGATTTAAAAAAAAATCTTGTTAACGCGATAACTTGAAAAATAATTATTGGATCTCCAATTTTTTACGTGAAGTTACCCATGAGTATGGAGATCACCTGATTATATTTTCAGCTTTCCACCGATAATCAATGGCGACTACATTTTTTTTTTCATAATTTCCTTGAAACCTAGTATATATAGGTTTTCGGCGTCTGCGAGTCTATTGGCATTGTCCGTTCTCGTGTGCGACTGAAAATGAGGCTATGGCGGCCATCTTGATTTTTTTGTTTATTAATTCCTTGTTAATGAGATAACTTAAAAAATAATTATTTGATCTGTTCAATTTTTTATGTGAAGTTACCCATGAGTATGGAGATGACCTGATTACAATTTCAGCTTTCCACCAATAATCAAAATAGCCTGGTATATATATAGGTTTCCGGGGTCTGCGAGTCTTTTAGTATTGTCCGTTTTCATGTGAGACTGAAAACGAGGCTGCGGTGGCCATTTTGGTTTATCAATTTTAATAAATCGCTCTTATTTTCAATTATATGCCTTGAAACCTGGCATATATAGAGTCACTGCATCAGCCGAGGGGTATTTGAGTGCTTGCACGGTATTTTTAAAACATATTATAAAGAATGTAATTCATTGCACTGAAATGAGTGGTATTTTTATCACATATTTCATTATAAATTGTTTTAAAAACATCGTTTTAAGTTGCCATGAATAATTTTTAATATTGATCTTATTATGGGGTACTAGGATGGTTGTTAGTAAAATACTTTCCACCCCACTCGTTCTGCCTGTTGCATTCTGTACTGCATATTACGGAAGCACTAGTCTACAGCAATTATCCAAGAAAAGCTGCAGCCTCCACGTGTCTGGCCATAATTTTCGGGCAGATTGCCAATGACATACCCTGCTTCTTTCAACAGCGGTGCCAATGCATTAGTGATGTTGGCTAGCCTTAATCAACCGACAATAGAGTGTTTGACATTAGCCTATATGATATCTCTCACTTGGGATGAATGGAGTTACCCTCAGCTATTGTCACTTTGGGGAATATCTGACCCGAGGATAGTGGAGCCGAGTTTTGAACAACAAAAAACTGAGCATGTCAGGGGGTAAATCCCCTAGACATGCCCAGAACCTCTTATCGGGTGAGTGAAGGAAAACAGTCTCAACAAATCCACCATGCCCTATCACCCCACTCTCATACATCATTCATCATCAATAGACTGCACTGTTTTTATCGGATTACAATACCACTTATGTTACCATTAGTGTTGAAAAGTGACTAAGCAATATTCTACTACTGATCTGATAATATTACAAGAATAGGACTTTGGTATAAACATATTTTTTTGACGACGATTGTACAATAGCAAATGCCAATACAATAATATGATCCTCACAAACGTTGCTCATATAGGTGGGCCAATTACATGATAATGGCGTTTAACAGTAAAATAAAGAAGAATCCATAAACATGGCAAAGAAATTGTTAGATAGTTGGTAAAATTAATATTTAAATATTTCAGTATTACAGATAAATTATGATACAGATGTTACTAGTAATGCAATAGTAACTGTTCTAAAATTAGAATGTGTAATCATATGTGCAAGTTATAGCAGTGAAGTAGTCCATAATCAACTGATAAACAGTTTACCGACATAAAATTATGTATGTGTTTAACAGTAAAGTAAAATGTAGTCTGCATAAACATTTTACAGCTGTTACAAATTATGTGATACTGGTGTTTAAGTGAAATGAAGTCTAGTTAACATGTTACAGATGAAAAGGTTATATGAATTATGAGAAATTGTGAAATGGTTAGTAAAATTAATATTTAAATTGTCCAGTATTATATATAAATTCTGATACAGCTGTTATTATTTCTACGTTTTCAAATTCATTTCCTTTTCAAATTATGTGCATCAGTGTGGACTGTGGAGTCTGAAACAGAGGTGCTTATTTAATTAAGGTTTGCATCATTTGTCGGCCAATGGTTATTGTGAAGATTGCATTTAAGAAAATAATGGAGAGGAGTTTTGGCTGTTTATGTACATGCACATTCGGAACTATTTGCACATCCTTTCATAAATAAATGTTTATTGAGGTTAATAAATTCTAAACGGATCTGGGCTAGCGTTATTTGTATATGTCTTCGGTTGAGTGTAAGGTAATCGTTATGTGTGATTTTTATATCATTTTTGTAGTGTGTTATCTGTTTTTCGAGTGTGGAAGATCTGAAGCTAGTTGTGTGTTGTATGCTTTGGAACAGCCGGGGTAGAAACTCTTATCTAAAAGCAGATGGTTTGCATCTGGGTATTCTAAATGTGACTGATGATGCGGCTTGTGTGTTTCTGGATTGGAGTTCAGTGGGCGTATATTCTGCTGTTATAAATAATGTTAGTTTCCCGTGAACACATTTAGAAAAAAAATCTTGTGATATATATCTGCGTTTAGAGAGAGTTTTAAAGCCGGTTTCTTTTAATATTGCTGTATTTGATGATAAGCACTTACCTCCTGTTATTATTCGCATAGCTTCATTTTGTATGTTCTTTAATGTGTTACTGTCCTAAATAGATACGTTTGCATACACAACATTAACATATTTTATTAAGGGCCAGATAATTTTTTTTATAACATTAAAAGACTATTATTTGACAATTTATATTTAAATACTTTCATAGGGTGGATGTTGGTAGTCGCTAAAGATACTATTTTGTCTATATGGGTTGTATGCTGCATTACGTTTTTCAGTGTATTATTATTTAAAATTAATGGTAGTTCTTAAAGTGGCTGTTTCTACGTGAAAATAGCATTGTTATTGTCTTGGTAATTTTTATTCATTGATTTGCCCAGAGGGAAATACATCTCAAATCTTCATTTAATAACCGGGTGTCCTGATATCATAAAGAGATATTTCGTCAGCTGTTCTAAGTAAAGAGGCGTCGTCTGCAAAAAATATATATGACTATTTATATTTTCAACAATATCTTTTATATAGACTAGGAAACAGAGGGGACCGAGTACCAAACCTTGGGGAACCCCAGCTGTATTTTTTTCCAGGAGGATGATTTACCTTTAATATTTACATTTTGTAAAATAAAAGATACAAATGTGCAAAAGGTTTGATAGAGTGAAAATATTAACCCATGGGTGGTGTAAATAAGTAGAACAGTTGGATGAGTCTGATAGAGGGTCCTGTGCAAAGAAGGAAGCCACAACTGTTGTGAAAAACGAATAAATACCGGCTTTTAGAAAGGAAGGAGCAGGGAAGAAATGTTTCTAAGACATTGAGAAGTGGGCTTGGAATGAATTCCCAGATGTAGGTAAGTGGAGAGAAAACAAACAAAAAAATATTCTTTGTTTTGTAGGGAAGGAGCGGAGGGTATCATGGAAGAGTAAGTCAGTAAGTAATTATCCTAAGGCCACACGCTTAGTGTGAAACTCGTGACTATGGATAAAGCAGGTCATTGGTAGGGAGTGTCATGGTGAGTGAAGTAGAGAGTTATAAGTCCGAGGAGCCGAGTATGGAGACTACGCATGTAGAGCGTCGCATGAAGAGCGCGGTCAAGTCTAGCGATCGAAGCATAAGGTGTACAGCGAATAGGCGGCGTAAGAAAATTTTGGAAGACATGAAAATATTAAGATGTAAAAGTATTTAAAGAAGTTAATGATTAATTGTACACAATAAGGCAATAATTGAGAAAAAAAAACTACGCACAGCAGTTTAATTTACCGTGATATCTCATAATAAAATAATATAGTAAGTTAAAGATATATATAACATTTTATAAACATCATACTGATAATTAAGAGGCAAGTAATAGTGTGATGAACAACAAGAAGGAGGGGCATAACAGAGACGGAAAGTATAGGATATCCCCCGGCATGAATATGCAATCAGATGCTAAGTAAGATAACAGTTTAATTAAACATCGCGGCTAGTTGGCATTGTAAAGATTGCGAGTTAGTTAAGTGTAAATACGGTGATCCATGGGAGGATACAATACTTAAGTTGTACCTCGTCGCTTTCTGACAATGATATACTCAACATAGCGTGTAAACACAATCACGTCTCGATAAGTGAATTAGTAATGAGTTACGCGTTCATTGTTGAGTATTTGAATTAAGTGTGATGTCAACAATAAATGCCAGCGTAGATTTGATATCAGGGTGAAGTCCTACGTGGCTAATACGAATCATATTAGTAAACTCGTCAGGGTTGAAGTACTTTGGACTCGGAATTGGAACGCGTCGAGCGCGATAGCGCAACTGGTGCGTCCGTCGGATTAAACGGGATGCTTAGGAGATTCGGGAACGTAGCGTCTACGGAGCAATGTCACCAGGGAGGTCTACAGAAGAAGTCTGAAGTGTGTCCGTAACCGGCGAAGCTGTAAGTGAAGTTGTAGACGACCGTGTTCCTGTGAATGATCAGGAACACGTACTGCTAAAGGTTCCGTGGTGGCTGCGCTGTGTGTGGGTGTGTTGATGGTCTGAACATTTTGATGCATTGTACTGTCGACCTCTGCAACTGGGTCCACTTGGACGGCGACGTCAATATATAACCAGTTCGTAATTTCTGGTCCCTGATAATGCTTTAATAAATATTTGTCTGTATTGACAACTTGTGATTTAGCGAGATCGTCTTTCTGTTTCTGCGCTGTATGGGATGACAGCATTTTAGTGATTAGGAACGGCACTGTCCAAGGTGATTTAAGTTTAGTGTCAAGTGGTTTATAAAAGTACCTAAGGAAGTCCCAACAAACAAACCTATATTATATATATATTTAAACCTCTGGCTACCGCGACCTCACAATTTGCAAGTGGGCGTGCTTGAAAGTTAAAGGGACAGGCCCGAAAATTAAAGGGACAGGCCCAGGCTAAAATCATAAAAAAAATCGGTGATTTTATTTTGGCTTTTTAATATGACCATAGCATGTTTACATAGCATGTAAACATGCCCATAGACTAGAACTGCAAAAGTGTTTTAATTTTTCTGCTGCGCATTCACCAGTTTGGCTAGATATAGAGACGAAATGGTTGTCAAAAATTAGAAATTAGGAATTTCGTCTCTATATCTAGCCTAACTGGTGAAAGTGCAGCGGTAGCCAGAGGTTTAAATATATATATAATATAGTTTTGTTTGTAAATATTTGGACTTATGTACTTTTTGTTACATTTTTGTTTGGACTTCCTTGTCACTTCAATTCGCTCTTAGTCGTCATCCTCAGGACTGTTTTCTCTCGTTTATCATTTCTAGAAGGGTGATCATTTTTGTATGATCATTTCAGGACACGCCTAAAACAAAAAACAGTTACATTACATGCGTAAGATAATGCCTAATATAACAATACATTACGTTGCTCTTTAGTTGAAATTATTAAATATATAAAAATATACAGACACCACAGCTCACATAACATCCCTTATCAGTGCTGCAACCGATTTTTTTGAGAAATATTAAAATAACAATGTATACGATGTCCAATCTGGCAGTGTTAGTTATGTGATTGGTGTGAGAGGGAGCAATATAGACACAGTACTACAACATTTACAAAAAGAAATGACCTGCATGCAAACAGTTTTTGACTAGTATTTAAATCTACCAAATTGTCTGAATATACTATGGTGTACAGATGAATTATGTTTGAATTATACCTTCTTCATCGCATTTATCAAGAGAATCGTGCCACCACTCTGGGTGTGTCGGATCCGTTATATATTTCATTCCAACCGCATTGATCCAACAACCTTGGCTGTCGAAGAGGTGGTTCTGTAGTAGATGTTGCTCTTCTCCTGCAGAGGTACCTTGAACCATTGCTAATACGAAATAAATATAATCAAAACCATAACATAACCAGGGTAGCCTATTTAATTTGGAAAATTCACAATTTTAAATAGTGAGAGCAAGTATAACTTAACAAGTATAATTTTCAACAGACATTTAACGATAATCCCAATTTTAAAGTCATGCAAGGATAAGCCATTCTCAAAATTTAGGTACACAAATTTACCTGATCAGTTGACCAATCTGGTACGATTTTAAAGCAACGTGGCCTAGATTGGTGTTGCATGGACTGTATGTGAGGTGTCAGCCAAAATCATAGATGGTTTCCAGAACTTGACGCTCCTGCTGGTGTTTGAATGCACTCCCTGAAGCCCGCTTCTAGCATCGGTATTGTAACCACTTCATGGCTGCGAAGTAAAACAGACATCCTAAAAGTACATCAAAGAAAACTATATTTCTAACACCGGTGATAACATGTATTTTCACAAAAATAATTATGTACCGTACATACATATGTACAAATACATATGCCTATAAATGCTTCTACATGCTTGTGGATTGATGTGTATGACTATATTTATTTACTTAAATAAAAAAATGATTATTCTGATCAAACTGCTATTAAACCTTGACAACTATAGGTCAATATTCTCATGCGTGTGCCCCACCATTAGCAATGGCAGTTTTATTTTGCCGACTATTTTAAGCTCGACAAAGAGGCTAAAAACGGCTAGAACGTAGGCCTACCTACATATTGTTAAACATTTGATAATACAAAGCGCTTTTACATTTCAATATTGAGACAGAATGCATCTTTTATAGGATTCATAAACGTCACAATTTTTGAAATAATTAATTAGTATGGATTCATTATTATTTTTTTGCTAAATGTTGTTATGGCTACATTTCTTATGTACATACCTATTTGTTTTCTCTGCCACAGTTGTCCATCTGCAGGTACAGCACAATCTGCAGGTACAGCACATGGGGTAGATGCCCCATTCTGGTAAGGCAATCTAATCAGCAGGTGATTGTAAGATTTGCGCCATGGGGTAATTGAAACCAATCAATGTGACCAAGTGTAAGTCTGCCGTGGTTTATAACACCGCCAATATGGGTCTGGAAGAATGCCACAACAAAATGCTTTCCAATGTCATGAAATATAAAGTCGAGAAACAATTACCTTCATTATCCTCATATATAATGTGGTATTTATTCATTTGAAAAATGACAGTTATCACCCTTCTGTTACGATAACAATATTAATACGAAAATAGAAAGCACTATTTAAATACCTTTTGGCATTATAATATTATATTTCCATAGTTTTATATTGTGTTTAAAAATAACACTATTACAATACACACCTTGTAAGTTATATAAAATGTTTTAGGGGAGCTTGATAAAGGTGGCACATTTTCAAAATAGCCTTACGGCCTTGTTGAAACTGTTATTATCCTGAAACACATTAAAACTTAATTTATTTTAGCAATACTAATAAATTGTGTTCTTTCACATCTGGCAAGAGCATTGAGGAATGCTGCAGTGATAGATATCATATCTTGAAATATAAGACACAGTAAGAATATCGATGACATTTAATTATTACAGTACCTTCAATCTCTACATGGCCTGTAATTCCTATAAAGTGTGGCAAATATGTTTTTGGCTGGTCTATTCCGTACACTATGATAGAAACATATTTGCGCGGCTCATTTTTGGCCTTTCGTCTGTGCCTAATATTTTCTGTGTTCGGTGCTGCAACAAGAAAAGCGAATGAAACAGAAGGATAATCATATTTATAAAAGAGGTAGTGATCGTATTAACATATTACTGGAATTTGATCCAATGGGACAGGACATCAATTATATGACTATTTGAAAAATAGACATCAGAGAGGCAGGTTTGCCATTGCTAAATTTCTGGAATAAAAATCCCCAATTCTAGAGAATATCACGAAAATGTTATTTTGTGGAGTTTTTAACATATTTTGGAAACATTTCCACAAAACGTTTTAAAACATTTCAAAAACGTTTTAAAAATATTTCCGTAAACGTTTTAAAAACGTTTTAAAATATTTCTATGAAACGTTTTCAAAATATTTCTATAAAATGTTTTAAAAACGTTTTTGAAATGTTTCCATAAAATGTTTTAAAAGTCCCCTAATTTGGTCTAAATATGCCTAAAAACTCGCCCCCCCCCCCCGAGCCACCTGCGCCCCCTCCTTTTTCACCTGGATCCGCCCCTGAAACTTTATACTTACTTATCTTGACTGAACAGTGCTTGATAGGTCTAGAGGAATTACAAAAAGGATGTCAAGCTTGGCAGCCTGGTCACTGACAATGCCATGGCCTGATGGCTGATCAAGATCGCCGGCGCCTACCTCATAGTAGGCCAGGCCTGACAGGATTTCTAGATTTCATAGCCAAGGCCAGATTTTGTGCTTTTTCGTGGTCTGAAAATCGTACAAAACTCTAATTGAATCAGAATTGTATGGATTCCATGACTTCACTACAGTACTTTAATTACAGCGCATGCGCGCTGGCCTATACATAGCACGTTTTTTTTGGGTGGGTGGGGGCGCACCCCAACTATGAAAGTTGTCAGCTGCATAAAATTCAATATTGCTGAATGTTTTTTGCATTGTCCTCAGCTCTGGATTACAATGTTACAAGATTTTGTTAAAAAGATATAACAATATTGGATAATTCCGTAAATTTTGTGCCCATTATAATGTTAATTTTGTGAGAGAAATATAAAACTAGGACAATCATGTCAGTATCTACATGGGAAAAAAACACTGTTGGTTTTTTTACCTTGAGCAACGTTGGCCCAATGTCGGCAAATACACGGAGGATAGATGTCTAGCTGACGGTGGGCTGACGTTGACAAAACGACTGTTGGCTTTCTTACCTGTAGCCAACGTTGGCCCAACGTTGCATATGCCACTGCGACCATATATGCCAACCATTGCCAACGTTAGCCCAACGTCAGCTTGCTAGCTGGGACGTGGTAGACATCACTGTGTTTTGTGGGAAATATTCTAATAATATCCCAGCAAGCACTCGTCCCCATGGTCCCAACCCTGTGTTAAGGTTGGGACTGTGTCAAATATTTTTGACACATTTATAGGCCTACGAGTTTCCATTGAAATATTGCAAGTGTCATTTTATTACTCCCAAATAATTTGATTCCCAACATTTTAATTAAATAATTTGTAATAAATGATTCGGAAATGTAGACAAAATCTTCTGATTTGACGGATTTGTATTGATATATATTGTAATACCAAGGAACCATTAAAAATATCCCCATGATGTTTTTGAAATGTTTGTCCATAACATTTGGCAATAAAATTTCTAAAACATTTTTAAAACATTTCCATAAAAACTCAGTGTCAAAATATTTTTAAAACATTTTCATAAAACCTTAGTGTCAAAATATTTTTAAAACATTTTCATAAAACTTAGTGTCAAAATATTTTTAAAACATTTTCATAAAACCTTAGTGGCAAAATATTTTTAAAACATTTTCATAAAACTTAGTGTCAATATATTACAAAACCTTTTTGAAACCTTTTTAAAATGTTTTAAAACGTTTTGTGTTAGCTGGGATGCCTCATGTTCTTTCGAAATTCTGCTCGCTTTATCATGGCTTCAGCTGGAGGATGATTATGTGGCTCATGGAAAAATATTATGTAGGTCTATCGCCAAGTACGGTAGGAGACCTTTTTTTGTTTTTTACTCAGACTCTACACTGCTGCCTCCAATAGCGTTAATTGATGCTATGTTGCGATGCTTTTGATAGCTACATTCATCCACTAATAATCACCCACATTATTAAAACAATTAATAGTGGCGAAGTATAATATATCAAAATAAGTGCGTTCCAAGCTTTAAAATGTTTAAACTTGAAGCAACAAGAACTGCCCACCACGATTTCATGGCAAAATATGTATATAGGCCCTATATCTGTATCAATAATTTTGAGTTGAATAGGCCTACTGCAAAGTACTGTAAAAAAAAATACACCCCAAGTCAAGACAAGAACAACACTAAAAGCTACCACACGAATAACAGTGTCGTACTGTGTTTGCGATGCCTATACTGGCTTTTTGTCTCTGGGTTGGCATTGACTGATGTTTCTCCCCTCAGACAGGTAGTGATACACGTTGATGAAAAGCTCATAGTCACAAAACTTGTGCGCTGCTATTTATACTGGGGTTGAGCTCGTCATGGTTTATCACGGTTTCTCAAATATATATTAAGTTAACAGGCGACATTGAGCCTGTGGAGGCTCAACGCTGGGACAGCGTCGGAGACGCATTAACGTACCACAGTGTCTTTGTCACAAGGTGGGGTACTGGGATGATTGCTAGTAGTATTTACTTTTCGCCCCCGTCTGGGGAGGGTCCTTAGGGATCTGTTCCATCATTCATCTCATCAATTGGCTATAACGTTTTTATCGTATTACAATGTCACTTACCCCTTTCAGTACGTGGGCCGTAGCCACGACAGCCTAAATTGGGTACACTAAAGTACATGGGGCGTCGCGACGACGGCCTAATTATATGACGTCATACATTAAGGCCCAGTACTATGGGGGAAATTACTGTCAGTAGTGAAACGGTTAAAAGACCATTTGTGACGAAAAGTGACGTAAAGCAATGATTTAGTAAAAATGTCTTAGTAAAACGGCACGACTAAGTGTAATGTGGGCTAAGGGGCCGACCATTTAATACCGGGGGGGGGGGGGGGTAGGTTTTTTATGTAAAAAAATATTTTGTTCACAAAGTTGACCAAAAAAGTATATGTGATTAAGTTATTGGTAATCGTAAAAATTAAAAGTGAATATATTGTTAGATGAGTATGACTACATGTGGTGTATAACAGTTGAATGTATGTAAGCCTACTACTTTAAGTTTTTAGAATACATGAATACATTGCATTCTTTACTTAGTCATTTTGTGCTGTTATATGTGTATGCTAGTATGCTTAAAATGTTTTAGAATTTGCAAAAATAATGAGGTCAATAGACCAGTAGATACGTAAGCCTACACCTGATGTATAATAGTAAAATGTATGCTAAAAGTATTGTATAACTAATACATTACAATGCCATATGTGATGTTATAAGTTTACAAGTCCGGGTTCCTAGCCACTCTGGAAAAGGAGTTTAAATTTTTCCAGTCGGGATAAAGTCAGGGATTTGAGAAAAGTGCTTCAAGTCAGACAGGGAATTTAATCATGTTCACTTGCCCAAAAGGGACGTCAGTCTGTTGTTTTTTCTTAACCAAATGACATATTCACTGAATAATAATAATTGGCTATGGAGGCTTTTTTGTGTGGAAATCCCCCTTTTTTTGTCTCTCTATTGGTGGCTGTGGAGAGTTTGACCTACCTATAGGCCTACCATATACACTAAGGAGTCAAAATGGAGTGGCGCTAATGCACACAGCATTGCGAAAATTTATCAGGGAAAAATCAGATAATTTTGTTCCATGAAATGCTGGGAACCCTGCAAGTGTGTATAATTTACCTGTAAAAATAAGTAGTAAATACGTTGTTAGTTAAATACAAATGGTGTAAAATAGTTGATTGAATGCTAAAAATGTTGTATAACTACTTTTAGGATGTGAATATACATCACATTGCATGTATCGCCAGGCCCGGCAGAAGCAAAGTAGAAGTGGTCCGGCTATGATACAGGCTCGTTCTAAGGGGGTCAGGGGGCATGCTCCCACCGGTAATTTTGAAAATCTTAAGTGCTCTGAGAGTCAATTTTCCTGCATTTTGACTGAAAAGTAGTGATCCGGACCGCTTCAGCCGGCCCTGATTGCATGTGAGAAAGTGTTTTTAATATACTACTTGCAAAACTATTGAGTGAATGCAATGATAGATACGTATGCATACTGTGGATTATTGGTATCACTATGTAATGTATAACCACATATAATTTACTTTTAAGATGTACCCTACACAGAGCACTGTGTAGTATGTTCCAGCCAGACACAGACGGCACGCATGTATCAAAATGCGGACAGCTCTCCCAGCAAACACGAAGACTTGACCCAATGTTATGTCAATGTTGGTCCAGGGCCGTTGCGCGGTGGGCCAATATTGAAACAACATTGGGTCAAATCCTCGCGTTTGCTGGGCTCCACACAGGTGTCTGTCTACACCCACCCCTCCCCCACCATAATATTCTCGCCAGCCGATCAGGGTACTTTTAGCAAGACAGCCGGCCAATCACAAGCTTACTACAATACTTGAAATTGGGAGCGGGGGACATATGACGTCAACCATCTGCAAATTTTAATATGCGAAGTAGCAGTGTCTACGGTGGGCAGTGTAGATGTACCTATACATCACATTGCATGTATTACTTAGGTATATGGGTGAATATACAATTTAGGGGCAATCTCACTCTTGATTTTTTGGGGGAAAAAATTTCCCTAAAATATATATGCTAGTGTCCTATAAATAAAGTATGGTCTATATGATGCAAATTTACAATTTCTGAGCCTAATCTCTAACAGATTTTGAGAAAAAGGGTCTTTTGTGAAGGACAGTAAAAGTAAAATGTCAACTCAGCAACACGCTATAATTTTGTTTCATATACAACACAAAGATAACGCTATAGTATATGTTCTGTAATATATATATTTATATTTTTAAATGATATGGTTTTACCATGTGAAACCGAAAAGCCTCGATAAGCCAGTGTGAAAGCGTTTTAATATCACAAGAAGTATTTAATAAAATGAAGATCGGCATATACAAAGACAAGCGGCAATGTTTTCATATAGTAAAGATCATACATTTATTTGTATGATAGTTGTTTGATCTTTAGTGAAACTTATTTTATATAGCACATTTGAAAATTAACATTGGTAAAGACCGACGAGAGATTTTGTGGGGAATTATGTAATGTTGCTGAGTTGACATTTTTGTTTCTTAGTTGATACGAGACTATAATTGTACGTAGACGTATAGATAAATCCAGCTACAAATATGTGTGTTAACAGACACCTTTGTAAATAAACTAAAACAAATTAGAAATGAAAAAATAGTTACTGATCAAGTTAAAAAAAACATGTTAAAATGGCAATGACGACATTATGGCAACCAGAACGAACGTTAAAATAGCAACTTGCCTACGGTATAACCATATTTCTTGGGCATTTTTTTTATCAACGCAATGCTTGAAAATTTTATGCATGGAGTAGATACATCTACACATATACTTCAGTGCGCTAAATTAAAATGAATTTTAAATGCTTATAGTAAAAGTAGCAAAATATAAAATGAATAAAAAACATTGCACAATTAGTGACTATGGAAAAACACTCATTTGTTACAGATATTAAAAATAATATATGTCTGACTACATTGATTGATCAAAAATAAATTAATGTGAATTGTAATGTTCATGATAAACATGAAAGTAACAAAATATATGAAGACAACAAATATCACCATCAGTCTAAACCAATCTGTTGTTACACATGGTAAAAGCAATATATTAGCTTGATATACTGTAAGAAAGACATGCAATACTTTTGATTTGACTATTTTCTAACATTGCCAAAAAGTACAATAAAGATGATCATAAGAGACACTATTTATCATATCGATTATGGTAAATGATTCACAAGTGACCACAATGCTAGCTCGATTTGTACATATCGCCTGCAGTGGCTTTAGGATTATTGAAATAACATCATAGTCATACCAATTGATATCCTTGGGCGGTGGCCACTAAAAACGGCCAACGTTTGCATCAACAGATGACATAGCATTCAACTTCAATTGGGTTTCTTCAACTTGTTCAATTTAGCCATCATATGCTATGCTATCATAGCTAAAGGTACACCACTTGACAATCAATCACTAGGGTCATTTAATGGTTGTAAGACAGTACCACTTTCATTACTGGTTATCTGTAGAGCTATTACATTATTTACCATCTGGGTTCTCTTGTGTAGGCACCATTTGAGGATTGTCTGCATTTAACGTCACTGTGTTATCACATTCCTCTTCAGAGGTGTTGTATGCTTAATGTTTGAAACACATGATACAATACCCACCAGGCGCGGGTATTGGGCCTTGTGCTGGGGTAAGGTTTGGCCAGCGTCGTTGATGCTGGAACAACATTGCGCCAGTGTTGGTCCAACCGCGTGTTTGCTAGAGTAAATATGCACCCATTCCGTCAGTGGCAGGTGTATAGTTCCACTACTCCTGCCCGATATGAGCCTGTGCCGGCCTATTTGGGACCCGACTTCACCCCAAGTCATGTGACAGTATATGCGAAGTGGGAACTGACCCAGCGACTTTCCTATGTTGTGACAGCGTCGATGATAATCATGGCCCAACATTGAGTCATCAATGGTTCCTCATCATCTGTAAAGTGTGATCTGTACCGCCGATCATACAATTATAGGGTGTGTATACTGTCAAATATTGATACCTCTGATTAAACATCAAGTTTTAGAGCTTAAAACAGGGGGGTTACATCAACTAATATATTAAAAACAGATTAAGCAGTGGTCAAACTCTATTCTTGTGGTTTTGTATGGATATATAGGGGGGGAAGGGTGTCACCTCCGCGTGGTCCCCCCTGGGCAACTTCTTAGAAGGCCAAGCACACCCAAACCTTCATCGAACCAGGTTTTTTCTATTTTTTTGACGTGAAGTGGTTTAGGGTTTTTCACTGAGGTTGTTATGTTTATTTTCGAACAGTTTTCAGTTAAAATTCTTTATATATTCTTTATATATTCATATTTATATATTTTATATATTTTTTCATTGTACTTGTGGTGCCTAACAGTGCTCTCACGGATTGTGATCGCTCTGTCGTGCTAGTTCTCGATGACAGACTCGATCCCCAGCTGTGGGGGCATTGTAGGTCTACTCATAGTTCCTCTACGATTTTTTTTGTGTTTGCAGTGGTTTCTCTTTGGCATCCTGGCGATGGACGGGATGTCCGAAAGAAACCAGTGCCATATAATTATTTTTTCACTTTATTGTTTTAAAGATTTCTCTGTGGCATCCTGGCGGATAATGCAGCTTGTCATAGAGAAGCCATTGCCGTACAATTAGCCTGTGGTGACTTACGGTGTCCTCACGGCTTGTGATCGCTCTGTGATGTCCTCCAATATCACAGACCTTATTACCAACTGTGGGGGCACTGTAAGTCTTTAATTTTTGAGAATTTTTTGTGGTTTCATGATGTCTCCGGCCGTACTGGCTGAAAAGTGAAGTGAAGAAGACATTTACTTACTTACTTAATGGTTTCTCTGTTCATTGTTTATGTCATTCATATTTATGTATAAATGGGTTTACTTTTTTGATTATAGTATATAGTATTATAGTATATATTATATATTTGTTTTGACAATGACACTGGTTTGACTTAGACTTGTAGTTTTTACACAATCACTCCAATTTCATAGAGATATAGTGACTTGAAAAGTCGTTCATTTTATAATCACTTCATATTTTACATTATTTATACTGATATTTTTATACCCATTAAACTGTGTTGTAGTGCAGGCGCTACAACATGTCACCAGACTCGTTACATATAGGTGCCAGGAGCATCGTCATCTTATTATATCAAACACTTTAAACTGAATATTTTAGTACAAACATGCTTTTATTAGCTTTGTCTTTCCTTTACTACTTTAACTATACAATATGGGATATTGTAATACCTGGAATTTTCACTTAAATGGCCATACTGGCCGAAAAGTGAAGTAAAGCAAATATTTTACTTACTTACAATTGACTACAACGTTTTTAGCGTATTATAATGTCACTTAAAAGACCTTTTGTGCCGAAAAGTGATGTAAAGCAATGATTTACTAGTATGGATATAAAATAATACGTAATTTCGTAATTAAATGTTCTCATATGAAGTTAAGAAAATAATTCGGAACGTTATTTGTGTCTATATTTATGGTAAAATATGTTGCTATGGTATATTTTATGAAAAATAATAACACATTGCCATCTTTGGATTCAGGTTTATTCCGACATGTTTTGCTTTAGAGCTTTATCATGGCGCAGAGACACACATGACAAACTGGTTTTGTTAAGCCTGCGACATTGTGACATCACAAGTGTTGCTAGGTAACCGATCTATAGTGAGTTTTAAACAATGAAATAAATTACCTTTATGACTTTATATCATATATGAGTGGTAGTCAAGTAAAATGTTGATTTTAACAGAATAAATGTATTATTTTATAGTTATGTAGAAATATGTTTATTGGTAATCGAATAAAAATGTTATGATTGTAGATCCAGGCTTATGACGGTGCGGATGAGTAATGCGGAGTAATAAAGCTGTTGCGGATGCGAGTCCAGAAAATTGCAAAAAGGGGCATAGAGGCTAGAGGCGGCCTTGGAAGTGATACATAGACATTTTTATAAAAGAGATGTTATATAGGTCCGCACAGTGCGGGTGGGGCCCCCAACGGCCGCGAGCGCGTGGTGGCCCCAAAGGGTCCGCACGACTCCCCGAGGCACCCAGCCCCCAACGCAGTACCATATATTGTCATCATAATTGTTTATTTAACATTTTCATTGTGAATAAAGCATTTGAGTTTATCATTCTAAAAAGCATAAAGTCAATATACGACTAGTTAAAATATGCTAGTTCCATGTGGTTTGCGGATGACGCGGAGAATGAGAGGAATGAATACTCATTCCCTGTCAGTCTCCGCAGGCCCGTCCTCCCAAAAAACAAAAGACCCTGGAACCACATAGCATCATTTGCGTGAATGTAACATGTGAAAAACAGAAAAAAGTATATATATATATCTCGAACGGCATATAATGTTGGGATCACAAAAATTAATAATAACGTATGTGATCAGGTCCGCAAGGAGTGCGGAGGATGTTTAGTCCTCCACACGAGCGGTGGCGGCCATCGTGAGTGTTTAAAACGGCCACGAGGCTCAGCGTCCATGAAGTCCACCAGGGACTAGGTACATTCTTCTGAAATGGTCAGTGTGAGGAAAATGTCATTGATTACTTCAAACTCAACTTCGTTTTATTTTGTAGGTACAGTGTCGGCGATTGTGATCTTTCTCTACTTTGGGCTCCCGTGGGTATTTCATGGGGTGTTCGTTTGTGTCTATCATCTTGCGGAGTGAATGAGTGCGGAGGTTCATGCGGATGATGGGTCAGGGGCTCGTCTTTACAAGTCGAGCCTCCTCTTGAGAATTCCGCCAGATTTTCTGTGTGCGGACCCTTGCTTTTGATGAAAGGGATCTTATATAACGCCCTCCATCTAGTTTCCTCATCCTCGCTGGTTGCAGTGGTGGTAGGCACATATTCTTCCACGCTGTTATCTAATCCCTTTGGCTTGGGTAGTTTGACAATCAATCGTTTCCGCACTGGCTTCTGAGTTCTGCCAATTGTTCTGGTAGTGCGCTTTGTATGTGTGTCGTTCAAGGCCCCGCTGGCGATTGCTAGCGTACTCACACATATCGCAATATACTAAGGTTGATGTTCCCTCCCCGTACATTTTATGAGTGTGCCTCTTCATATTGGATTTTTTTAGTGTCTTATCGCAATCTCGGCAGCAAGGTGACCAAGGATTCTGGTGTTTGTCCCCAAGGGCTTTCCTTATATAGCCATGTGTATGCACAGTGTTCGCTTAACGTACACGTAGGGGTGGGGGGTGTTGGCCAATCACAGTCCTTGCGGTAGTGTGGGGTGACTGATGGCAGGGTCGGTATCGGGTGTGTATGGTATATTTTACTCTCCTCCGTTGCTGGTCTGTGGTGTGTATGTATGTTGGGGGAGGGGCCGAAAGTTGGGAGTCGAGTGGAGAGTGGTGCTCAAATAGGTTGAAAAGGCCTCATCGCATGTAGGGGTAGAGTGAGAACGAAACATCTGCTTCCTGTGTTTTTTCAATGAACATGGTATTATTATGTTTATTTTAATATCATTTTATGTATGTTTGTTTTTACTTATATTACATGTTTTGTAATAATTATATTGTATTGATTATTTTGTTAATACAAAAATTGAAAAACAAATTCCATGTTAAAATGCTGTAAATTTGTGGTATTTAATGTATAACCACATATAATTTACTTTAACATGTACACATATATCACATTTGCATATTTTTGGTAAAACAAATTATTATGTAACTTTTTTTTAAAATTTGTAACTTTTATTTTTTGTAATTTACAATTTTATTTTGGAAGTTTAAAAAATCTGTAATTTTTATTTTGACAATTCTCGTTAATTTTCATTTTTACAATTTTTATGTTTGTTAATTTTGTTTTTACAATATTTATTTTGCAAGTTTTTAAAATTTTGAATGTGTATTCTTGTCAGTTTTATTTGTGTTATTATTTGACACACCACTACAGTGTAGTGTGATGTGTAGGCCTATAGTGTGATGTTTGTTCTGTGATGTGTGTAGTGCGATGTGTGTGGTGTGGTGTGGTGTGCTATATGTGATTTGTATAGTATGATGTGTTTTTGTCGTGCATGTGATGTTTGTAGTGTCTGCAATGCGTGTGGTGTGATGTGTAGTGAGAAGTGTGTAGTGTGATGTTTGTAGTATGTGTGCAATGTGTGTGGTACAATGTGTGTGGTGTGATGTGTAGTGCGAAGTGTGATGTTTGTAGTGTCTGTTCAATGCGTGTGGTGTGATCTGTAGTGTGATGTTTGTAGTATGTGTGCAATGCATGTGATGTGTGGTGCAGTGTGTGTGTGTAGTGCAAAGTGTGTAGTATGATGTCTGTAGTGTCTGCAATGTGTATGGTGTGTGGTGTGGAGTGTGATGTTTGTAGTGTGTTCAATGCGTGTGGTGTTTAATGTTATTTGTGTAGTAGAAGGTGTGTGGTGCAAAGTGTGTAGTATGTGTAGTGTGGTGTATGTTGTGTGATGCTTGTGGTGTGTAGTGTGATGTGTGCCCAGGGATGAGTGTAGGTTGATGCAAAAGATAACTTATAGTGCAGAAGATGCAGGCTTATTTTTGTAGGAATTGTGCTATAAATGATAAAAGCATGCAATGTGGTACATTCTTATAGTATATATCACTGAGCATTTTTACCTACATGGCCATTTCAAAATCACTTCCGGGCAGAAATGGCGGCCATTTTTCAAAATAGCTGCCATTGAACATAGATAGGCGTTAAATATTTTTCTTACATCGGTATATAAATGGAAAAAAATATCATATACTGCATCCTCACTGTGCAAAAGATGGTAAATGATCTTAATCATTGTTAACTTTCATTGGCTTATCTGTATAATAATGACTTTTCGTGGAATTGTGATATATTTCGTACATCAACATGTAGTCATATATCACCTGATACCCCCCCCCCCCCCCACCTATTAAATACAAGTAAAGGTGGGCTATTGACAAAACGTTGTTTATTCGCTCGTTTGTTTGTCCATCCAAAACACCGGACAGTTGTTTGTGAAATATGTTTTTGATCCTTTTTATCACAGAGAAACAAAAGTATCATTTAAACTTTACAGGTAGCTTCTAAGGCTTCTTGATGTGACCATTGCAAACATCTCCATATGTATGTAGGCCGAAATGTTGGCCTATCTTATATTTCACACTGTCAATTGTTTGGGATGCACTGCCAAAGGTCATCAATGCTGTTGCTGATAATTGAAAATTGCATTGGTTTGTCATTCTCTCCTATTTATCTGTATATATGTCTTCTCTTTCACAACCAAGCAAAGTCAGTTGCCATGATTCGCCACTCCATGGATGTAGTCAGAAAAGCTGTGGAAATAATCAACCCTGGACAAATATCAATCATAACCGTAGACCAACCTTTGTACACAATAGCAAAGCAGATACAATGGAGTTGGCCTGATACCTATGGTGAAAATCATTTTGTAGTTATCTTTGGTGGTCTTTACATTGAGATGACCATCCTCAAGGTACTCCGTGATCTTCTAGAAGGACGTGGATGGACTGCAGCACTGATACAAGCTGATATTGCCTCTACTGAAGCAGCAGACTCCCTCTTGAAAGCGTCACATGTGCCCACCAGGTCACTGCATGTGCTCTCTGTATGGTCTTCTTAAGAATGATTATGTGGCATATACAAGTGAATTGACTGAAGATGCAAATATCCTCTCTTTTAAAGGTATGGTCAACTGTCAAAATTCACAGGACAAGGGTCCCCCAGAATGCAATAGTGCACGTGGGTAGGCACAGGCCCTATTCCATAATACTAAATATGCGTTTCATACCCAAAGCCTCATTAAGAGCAAGTTCTCAAATCACAGCAAGTTCATATATACTTGAGCGACATCTATGAGTTAATAATTCTATCGAATCTCAAAGCCCTTAGTCCTGGATCTTAGCCAGTCGCTAGCAAACAAACTGACTGTATTACTGCGGGTATCTCGAAACGGGTTAACCCTACGCTTGTACCGACATCTAGTGAGCACAACACATTTGTATGACTTTATACAGTGTTGGACCAACGTCGAAGACGTTGGGCCGACGTTGTATAAATGTTATTCAAATGTTCTGTGTTTGCTGGGCAGGAGAACTTTCTCTCAAACAATGTTTGGCCAGCGTCGCAGACGAACATTAAAGCAGCGTTGGGTGAGTGTCTAGTTGGAGTAGTATCCAGTCTTGTAATCAGGTTACTGAATCAACCACACTGTACTGTATGCTGAAGGCTTACACACATGTGAGTTTAGAACGTGACTCTATCTTTAATGCCTGATGTTCTAGTAGAGCCAAAACGTGCACAAATTTTCACTTCTGGTCCACAATACTACAACTAGAAACTGATATGTTGATTTATGTAAGTGCAATCAGTATATCAGATTTTCATCTTTATGTAGATGCCTTGTGAAATATTGTACCGTGGTTCTTTTTCCTCGATCACAAACATTATCCGAGATGGATATCTGTGCACATACGGGACATAGTAGCATTACATGCAAACCATCCTGATGCATATGAACATTTTCTAAAGGGTGAATTTACAGTATTGAAAACTGGTAGAGCATTTTCGGCAATAGCTATTTCGGCTCAGAGTTATTGATGATTTTACAGCATCTGCTGATGCCAGAAAAGACACTGACGTACGACACCATGGACAAAACAAACACACACAGAAACGATTTTTGCAGGATATAAAATATTTAGTATCAACAATAGATGACATGGGTGATCCTTTGTGTGGGAACAGCAGTTTTGATCACCTGGTGCTCGACACTAGAGATGTAGCAGACAAAACTATTGCTAATGCTGTTCACACCATTGAGTATATTGGACAGAAGCAGTATGATGCATATACGCGCGAAAGTCTTATTGATCAAGTGAGGCCAATAAGTGACCCAATAAAGAGGAACAACATTCCCCTATTCACAACAACCCCAAGCGGAGTGAAATCCATATCACAACAGCAGGTTTCATCCTTAAAAAGTGACTGTATTTGGCATCACAAATTCGAAATGGTGATCTGGATGACTTTTTTCAACATGAAAATCAATCATATCCCCCAGCTCTGTCCAAGATGGGTTCTAGTCAGACCTGGTAGACTGCTTGGAAGATCTTGCAGCTGCCCATCCATTTGGCAACACTGCTGTCGAAGCTGTGATAATTGACAGCGCTGCAGCTGTTAGTATGCTTAAACCTGGGCCTGCAAAAAAAACATTCCTTGATTTTGCTGCTAACCAACAATTTTTGACTAGTATAAAAAATGACACCAACAACATGCTAACAGAGTAGATATTTCTGGGGATAGATATTTTCAAGATAGTTTGAAAACAGAAACTGGACTACAACGAGGCAAATGAGGTCGTCGTCGGGTGGAGCCAGCCACAAGAGTCCCAGGAAACTGGTATGGATTTCTCCGTCTCAAAGAAAACAATGAGGAGTTGTTCACTTTTCTTGCTAAAATTGTGAAATAACCCTTTGATAACTGACAAAACGGTCTTAAGCACATACCATGATAATGTGCTCTGTAATCTACCTTGTGACACATCCAGATTTGCCCCATGCACACAAGAAGAGGCGGACACACGTGTTTTCCTTCATCTGGAAGACATGACAAAGTCACAATACGCACAGTTGATACAAACGTGGTAGTCGCATCTCAATGTCTGAATCTTATCCAGTTGTAGATTGCATATGGTGTTGATAAACATGTTAGGTTTCTGGACGCAACATCATTAGAGCCAATAAAATGCAGAGCCCTACCATTCTTTCCTGCACTTAGTGGATGTGATATAGTACATTTCTTCCACAGTAAGGGCAAGTAAACTGCTTGGGCTACATGGAAAAACCTTGATGCTGTGACAGAAGCATTTTGCGCTTTCGTGTCAACATCTCAAATAATTGAACCATATTTTGAACTAATTGAACAATTTATTGTATTGCTATATGACCATACAACTACCCATAGAGAGAGGCGGGTTAGTGAGGCCACTTTTTACAATATTTTGTCTGGTGTTTTCCCAGTTGATCGCAGAATGGTTGGGATAGTTTTTAAACATGGCTATATATTACATATATATCCAACATCAATGAAAGATGAAAAGAACAATTAAAAAAAAGTTATGGATGCACAACTGAGAGTGGTGAAAGTGACTCAATTAACCCGCTGTATGGGGTAAGTTGTGTCAAGCAAGGGGGTTAGTTGATCCAGATTTGTAATAATGTATTTACCTACTGGGGTAAGATGAGCCATGAATGGGGTTAATTGAGCCGGTTGATCAACTTACCCCATCTTATTTGGCTCAACTTACCCCCACAACAGCCATATTGTATGAAATGTAAAATTTTGTGATATTTCAATGAACCAAGTTGAGTGTTACATTGACATAGGCTATCTTTATGTATTTGACTGCCCAACCCTATAGCAAGAAAATTACAGAATCCCTATTGCTTCCGTAATATTAATGCAAACATTATAATATCTGAATTCTACTGACTGCATTTTTGAACCTCAAAAATCCCTACCTGCAAAATGATCTGTGCTCACAACGTGGCCATGTAAGTAATATCACAGTTAATCACCAGGTGGTGTTGAAAATTCTTTAAAATCCCATGTGTAGAAATGCGAGGGGGTAGATCAACTAACCCGACTCTCCCCTACATCTGTCAATAAGGCACGGAAAGAGTTATTTGCTCAGAAAGGAAGAACAATGCCTTCTACTCAGGCTGCTCTGATCCAGCATGTGAAGAGGGCTACATATCAGGCTGGGTACTAGGCCTACTGGTCACAATCTTGCATTGCAGCACCTGAAATGCCCTCTCCATCTGTTTTGGGATGGACCAAGAATGACACTCGAAAGTGGGATGTTTTTTGGACATATTTACCCGAAGTAACTGAGGCTTGTAGATAACTCCGATGTGGGTGCAGAAAAGGATGTTGCGGGCAATGTAAATGTCTCAAAGCTGCACTGTGTTTCTGTGCAGGAAATTGTGACACTAAATAAGTATTTATGTATGACACATTTAACACAATCGCGATAACAGTTTGCATCCACAATTGATGGGAACAATGTGTTTTTGTGTAACAAGTAACTGTACGCGGGCATATATTTCAGGAACAAATCCGATATAATTGTTTGTTTCATAATAAATTTGCATGGATCACATATATTATACATATTTAGTTCATTATCTATGCACAATAAAAATAAACCTATTTTTTCACTCACACAACATTGAAACAGTGCCGTATAAACAATCACCAGTGGCGGCCATTTGTCCTGGGACAAATTTGCAATGGCTCTGTAGCTTAAAAATTTTCATACTACCATACTACATATATGTGCCAAATTGCATGCTTTTATCGCAAAAGGCACAATTATTTTGTTTCTACATCTGCTGCACTTTTATCCATAAATAAAACAATTTTTTTTATAAAAAACAGTACACAATGTTGTATGTGTTTTGGGACTAAATTATTCTTAAATCTTACATGTGATCTAAATATGTAGGCCTACACATATGAGCCTTGATCTCACCTTGTATTTTGGGGAAATAATAGATAGGGGATACCAGTGAGCCTGTGGGAAGGGGGAGGGAACATGTATGTGATGTATGTAGTGTGCGTTATTTCTTAGTACAACTCGGTTTTCGTAAGTTTTCCAAAGAGCCCACCTAGACAGCCCTGCGATGTTTGGCTCAAAATTTACGCATTTCTGTACACAGTCGCAAACTCTTTAATCTCCTAACAGTTAAACAGTAGCAGATATAGACCTGCACTAATAATAGATATTTTTGTAAAATAGGTCTTGGAAGTAAGTATTATTAAAAAAACTGATTGCAAAAACCTGCAATATTGCAGGTAAATGTCGCAAATTAGCGTAATCCCGTTATATGGATCTTAATCATGAAATGAACCCATTAAAGTGACACAATCTAACATCATAAAAAAAGAAGTAATTTTATTTTGGCTTCTTAATATGACCATATGATGTAAGCATCTTCATAGACTATAGAACTGCAAAAGCTTTTTAATTTTTGTGTTGCACATTTACCAGTTAAGCGAGATACAGAGAAAAAATTCTTATTTCAGACTTGCATGTCTAAAATAAGAAATACTGGAATTTTGTCTCTATATCTCGCTTAATTAATCCCTCCCTATTAATTAGCAGTTTTATGCATATAGCTATGTAAAGTGTTGTGGGGTTTTGTACCCAAGGGGTTGATATAATGTATTTACTGTACTTTTGCTAAGCTGATTGTATGAGCTGACTGTATTTTTATATTACTGTATGAGGAGTAGATATGTGTAGGGCCAATGCTGTACCAACGCCACTAGCAGCCTATGTGTCTTGTCGGATCATTGAGGCATGATGTTTCTTTCACTGAATTGTATGATTTTGTATGACTTGTACAACTGATATTTTTGTTTAAATAGATACGTGTCGGCATTGTCAGGCAACATTTGTATGTTTCGGTTCTCGAGAAGAACATCTTTCGAGGCTTAGCATCTTCCGACGCGAGTGTGACAACTCATGAGGCACTCGCGTCATTAGTCCAGTAATCATCGCGTTCTGTGACCTGAAGAATAGAGGATGGAGAATGAGAAAGCGTGATGGGTGTTTATAGATTTTACTGTGTAAACCTCACAGCGATGATCACTAATCTGCTGTCTATTTTCCAGGTCGCTAGGGTTTGGGTATTATTGTTTTTATTATTTTGTTGTGTGTGCTGATGAATGACTGATGTGTGATTGACATATTATATTATTGTTAACGAGAGGGTGATTCTGTTAACATTGATATTATAATGTTTCATGTAGTTTAAAAATGTTGGTATATCTTTACTAGATAGTTAACTAATTTTATTTTATTCAGCGTGTGACTATTTAAGTTTATCTTTGAAATAGCGCTGTAATATTTTATAAGAGTGTAATTCCATCATAAACAAACCGTAACAAAAGTGAGTTAAAATTATCATGACTAGCCTTATCAACAGTCATACAGAATGATTGTCGTAATTTATTGTAAAATAAAACACAATGGGCTAAGTTCAGTTCAGAGTGAATGTGGTGATGACTACACCTATAGAGCTGTGCAGACTATAGTCAGATTCTCTCTGTACAGTATCATGGCGGTGATGGCTACACCTATAGAGCTGTGATCACAGACTATAGTCAGATTCTCTCTGTACAGTATCATGGCGGTGATGACTACACCTATAGAGCTGTGATAACAGACTATAGTCAGACTCTCTCTGTACAGTATCATGGCAGTGATGCCTACACCTATAGAGTTGTGATCACAGACTATAGTCAGATTCTCTCTGTACAGTATCATGGCGGTGATGACTACACCTATAGAGTTGTGATCACAGACTATAGGCAGATTCTCTCTCTGTACAGTATCATGGCGGTGATGACTACACCTATAGAGCTGTGCAGACTATAGTCAGATTATCTCTGTACAGTATCGTGGCGGTGATGCCTACACCTATAGAGTTGTGATCACAGACTATAGTCTGACTCTCTCTGTACAGTATCATGGCGGTGATGGCTACACCTATAGAGCTGTGAACACAGACTATAGTCAGATTCTCTCTGTACAGTATCATGGCAGTGATGCCTACACCTATAGAGTTGTGATCACAGACTATAGTCAGATTCTCTCTGTACAGTATCATGGCGGTGATGACTACACCTATAGAGCTGTGATAACAGACTATAGTCAGACTCTCTCTGTACAGTATCATGGCAGTGATGCCTACACCTATAGAGTTGTGATCACAGACTATAGTCAGATTCTCTCTGTACAGTATCATGGCGGTGATGACTACACCTATAGAGTTGTGATCACAGACTATAGTCAGATTCTTTCTGTACAGTATCATGGCGGTGATGACTACACCTATAGAGCTGTGAACACAGACTATAGTCTGACTCTCTCTGTACAGTATCATGGCGGTGATGGCTACACCTATAGAGCTGTGAACACAGACTATAGTCAGATTATCTCTGTACAGTATCATGGCAGTGATGCCTACACCTATAGAGTTGTGATCACAGACTATAGTCAGATTCTCTCTGTACAGTATCATGGCGGTGATGACTACACCTATAGAGTTGTGATCACAGACTATAGGCAGATTCTCTCTCTGTACAGTATCATGGCGGTGATGACTACACCTATAGAGCTGTGATCACAGACTATAGTCAGATTCTCTCTGTACAGTATCATGGCGGTGATGACTATACCTATAGAGCTGTAAACAGACTATAGTGAGATTCTCTCTGTACAGTATCATGGCAGTGATGGCTACACCTATAGAGCTGTGAACACAGACTATAGTCAGATTCTCTCTGTACAGTATCATGGCGGTGATGACTACACCTATAGAGCTGTGAACACAGACTATAGTCAGATTCTCTCTGTACAGTATCATGGCGGTGATGACTACACCTATAGAGCTGTGCAGACTATAGTCAGATTCTCTCTGTACAGTATCATAGCGGTGATGACTATACCTATAGAGCTGTAAACAGACTATAGTGAGATTCTCTCTGTACAGTATCATGGCAGTGATGGCTACACCTATAGAGCTGTGAACACAGACTATAGTCAGATTCTCTCTGTACAGTATCATGGCGGTGATGACTACACCTATAGAGTTGTGATCACAGACTATAGTCAGACTCTCTCTGTACAGTATCATGGCGGTGATGCTTACACCTATAGAGTTGTGATCACAGACTATAGTCAGATTCTCTCTGTACAGTATCATGGCAGTGATGCTTACACCTATAGAGTTGTGATCACAGACTATAGTCAGATTCTCTCTGTACAGTATCATGGCAGTGATGCCTACACCTATAGAGTTGTGATCACAGACTATAGTCAGATTCTTTCTGTACAGTATCATGGCGGTGATGACTACACCTATAGAGCTGTGAACACAGACTATAGTCTGACTCTCTCTGTACAGTATCATGGCGGTGATGGCTACACCTATAGAGCTGTGAACACAGACTATAGTCAGATTATCTCTGTACAGTATCATGGCAGTGATGCCTACACCTATAGAGTTGTGATCACAGACTATAGTCAGATTCTCTCTGTACAGTATCATGGCGGTGATGACTACACCTATAGAGCTGTGATAACAGACTATAGTCAGACTCTCTCTGTACAGTATCATGGCAGTGATGCCTACACCTATAGAGTTGTGATCACAGACTATAGTCAGATTCTCTCTGTACAGTATCATGGCGGTGATGACTACACCTATAGAGTTGTGATCACAGACTATAGGCAGATTCTCTCTCTGTACAGTATCATGGCGGTGATGACTACACCTATAGAGCTGTGCAGACTATAGTCAGATTATCTCTGTACAGTATCATGGCGGTGATGCCTACACCTATAGAGTTGTGATCACAGACTATAGTCAGATTCTCTCTGTACAGTATCGTGGCGGTGATGCCTACACCTATAGAGTTGTGAACACAGACTATAGTCAGATTCTCTCTGTACAGTATCAGGGCAGTGATGGCTACACCTATAGAGCTGTGAACACGACTATAGTCTGACTCTCTCTGTGCAGTATCATGGCAGTGATGGCTACACCTATAGAGCTGTAAACAGACTATAGTGAGATTCTCTCTGTACAGTATCATGGCGGTGATGGCTACACCTATAGAGCTGTGCAGACTATAGTCAGATTCTCTCTGTACAGTATCATGGCAGTGATGCCTACACCTATAGAGTTGTGATCACAGACTATAGTCAGATTCTTTCTGTACAGTATCATGGCGGTGATGACTACACCTATAGAGCTGTGAACACAGACTATAGTCTGACTCTCTCTGTACAGTATCATGGCGGTGATGGCTACACCTATAGAGCTGTGAACACAGACTATAGTCAGATTCTCTCTGTACAGTATCATGGCGGTGATGACTACACCTATAGAGCTGTGAACACAGACTATAGTCAGATTCTCTCTGTACAGTATCATGGCGGTGATGACTACACCTATAGAGCTGTGCAGACTATAGTCAGATTCTCTCTGTACCGTATCATGGCGGTGATGGCTACACCTATAGAGCTGTGAACACAGACTATAGTCAGATTCTCTCTGTACAGTATCATGGCGGTGATGACTACACCTATAGAGCTGTAAACAGACTATAGTGAGATTCTCTCTGTACAGTATCATGGCGGTGATGACTACACCTATAGAGCTGTGATCACAGACTATAGTCAGATTCTCTCTGTACAGTATCATGGCGGTGATGACTATACCTATAGAGCTGTAAACAGACTATAGTGAGATTCTCTCTGTACAGTATCATTGCAGTGATGGCTACACCTATAGAGCTGTGAACACAGACTATAGTCAGATTCTCTCTGTACAGTATCATGGCGGTGATGACTACACCTATAGAGCTGTGAACACAGACTATAGTCAGATTCTCTCTGTACAGTATCATGGCGGTGATGACTACACCTATAGAGCTGTGCAGACTATAGTCAGATTCTCTCTGTACAGTATCATAGCGGTGATGACTACATCTATAGAGCTGTGAACAGACTATAGTCAGATTCTCTCTGTACAGTATCATGGCGGTGATGCCTACACCTATAGAGTTGTGATCACAGACTATAGTCAGATTATCTCTGTACAGTATCATGGCAGTGATGGCTACACCTATAGAGTTGTGATCACAGACTATAGGCAGATTCTCTCTCTGTACAGTATCATGGCGGTGATGACTACACCTATATAGCTGTGCAGACTATAGTCAGATTCTCTCTGTACAGTATCATGGCGGTGATGGCTACACCTATAGAGCTGTGAACACAGACTATAGTCAGATTCTCTCTGTACAGTATCATGGCAGTGATGCCTACACCTATAGAGTTGTGATCACAGACTATAGTCAGATTCTTTCTGTACAGTATCATGGCGGTGATGACTACACCTATAGAGCTGTGAACACAGACTATAGTCTGACTCTCTCTGTACAGTATCATGGCGGTGATGGCTACACCTATAGAGCTGTGAACACAGACTATAGTCAGATTCTCTCTGTACAGTATCATGGCGGTGATGGCTACACCTATAGAGCTGTGAACACAGACTATAGTCAGATTCTCTCTGTACAGTATCATGGCGGTGATGACTACACCTATAGAGCTGTGAACACAGACTATAGTCTGACTCTCTCTGTACAGTATTATGGCGGTGATGGCTACACCTATAGAGCTGTGAACACAGACTATAGTCAGATTCTCTCTGTACAGTATCATGGCAGTGATGCCTACACCTATAGAGTTGTGATCACAGACTATAGTCAGATTCTCTCTGTACAGTATCATGGCGGTGATGACTACACCTATAGAGCTGTGATAACAGACTATAGTCAGACTCTCTCTGTACAGTATCATGGCAGTGATGCCTACACCTATAGAGTTGTGATCACAGACTATAGTCAGATTCTCTCTGTACAGTATCATGGCGGTGATGACTACACCTATAGAGTTGTGATCACAGACTATAGGCAGATTCTCTCTCTGTACAGTATCATGGCGGTGATGACTACACCTATATAGCTGTGCAGACTATAGTCAGATTCTCTCTGTACAGTATCATGGCGGTGATGGCTACACCTATAGAGCTGTGAACACAGACTATAGTCAGATTCTCTCTGTACAGTATCATGGCGGTGATGACTACACCTATAGAGCTGTGAACAGACTATAGTCCGATACTCTCTGTACAGTATCATGGCGGTGATGGCTACACCTATAGAGCTATGAACACAGACTATAGTCAGATTCTCTCTGTACAGTATCATGGCGGTGATGCTTACACCTATAGAGTTGTGATCACAGACTATAGTCAGATTCTCTCTGTACATTATCATGGTGGTGATGACTACACCTATAGAGCTGTGATCACAGACTATAGTCAGATTCTCTCTGTACAGTATCATGGCGGTGATGACTACACCTATAGAGCTGTGATAACAGACTATAGTCAGATTCTCTCTGTACAGTATCATGGCAGTGATGCCTACACCTATAGAGTTGTGATCACAGACTATAGTCAGATTCTTTCTGTACAGTATCATGGCGGTGATGACTACACCTATAGAGCTGTGAACACAGACTATAGTCTGACTCTCTCTGTACAGTATCATGGCGGTGATGCTTACACCTATAGAGTTGTGATCACAGACTATAGTCAGATTCTCTCTGTACAGTATCATGGCAGTGATGCCTACACCTATAGAGTTGTGATCACAGACTATAGTCAGATTCTTTCTGTACAGTATCATGGCGGTGATGACTACACCTATAGAGCTGTGAACACAGACTATAGTCTGACTCTCTCTGTACAGTATCATGGCGGTGATGGCTACACCTATAGAGCTGTGAACACAGACTATAGTCAGATTCTCTCTGTACAGTATCATGGCAGTGATGCCTACACCTATAGAGTTGTGATCACAGACTATAGTCAGATTCTCTCTGTACAGTATCATGGCGGTGATGACTACACCTATAGAGCTGTGATAACAGACTATAGTCAGACTCTCTCTGTACAGTATCATGGCAGTGATGCCTACACCTATAGAGTTGTGATCACAGACTATAGTCAGATTCTCTCTGTACAGTATCATGGCGGTGATGACTACACCTATAGAGTTGTGATCACAGACTATAGGCAGATTCTCTCTCTGTACAGTATCATGGCGGTGATGACTACACCTATATAGCTGTGCAGACTATAGTCAGATTCCCTCTGTACAGTATCATGGCGGTGATGGCTACACCTATAGAGCTGTGAACACAGACTATAGTCAGATTCTCTCTGTACAGTATCATGGCGGTGATGACTACACCTATAGAGCTGTGAACAGACTATAGTCCGATACTCTCTGTACAGTATCATGGCGGTGATGACTACACCTATAGAGCTGTGCAGACTATAGTCAGATTCTCTCTGTACAGTATCATGGCGGTGATGGCTACACCTATAGAGCTGTGCAGACTATAGTCAGATTCTCTCTGTACCGTATCATGGCGGTGATGGCTACACCTATAGAGCTGTGAACACAGACTATAGTCAGATTCTCTCTGTGCAGTATCAGGGCGGTGATGACTACACCTATAGAGCTGTAAACAGACTATAGTGAGATTCTCTCTGTACAGTATCATGGCGGTGATGACTACACCTATAGAGCTGTGATCACAGACTATAGTCAGATTCTCTCTGTACAGTATCATGGCGGTGATGACTATACCTATAGAGCTGTAAACAGACTATAGTGAGATTCTCTCTGTACAGTATCATGGCAGTGATGGCTACACCTATAGAGCTGTGAACACAGACTATAGTCAGATTCTCTCTGTACAGTATCATGGCGGTGATGACTACACCTATAGAGCTGTGAACACAGACTATAGTCAGATTCTCTCTGTACAGTATCATGGCGGTGATGACTACACCTATAGAGCTGTGCAGACTATAGTCAGATTCTCTCTGTACAGTATCATAGCGGTGATGACTACATCTATAGAGCTGTGAACAGACTATAGACAGATTCTCTCTGTACAGTATCATGGCGGTGATGCCTACACCTATAGAGTTGTGATCACAGACTATAGTCAGATTATCTCTGTACAGTATCATGGCAGTGATGGCTACACCTATAGAGTTGTGATCACAGACTATAGGCAGATTCTCTCTCTGTACAGTATCATGGCGGTGATGACTACACCTATATAGCTGTGCAGACTATAGTCAGATTCTCTCTGTACAGTATCATGGCGGTGATGGCTACACCTATAGAGCTGTGAACACAGACTATAGTCAGATTCTCTCTGTACAGTATCATGGCAGTGATGCCTACACCTATAGAGTTGTGATCACAGACTATAGTCAGATTCTTTCTGTACAGTATCATGGCGGTGATGACTACACCTATAGAGCTGTGAACACAGACTATAGTCTGACTCTCTCTGTACAGTATCATGGCGGTGATGGCTACACCTATAGAGCTGTGAACACAGACTATAGTCAGATTATCTCTGTACAGTATCATGGCAGTGATGCCTACACCTATAGAGTTGTGATCACAGACTATAGTCAGATTCTCTCTGTACAGTATCATGGCGGTGATGACTACACCTATAGAGCTGTGATAACAGACTATAGTCAGACTCTCTCTGTACAGTATCATGGCAGTGATGCCTACACCTATAGAGTTGTGATCACAGACTATAGTCAGATTCTCTCTGTACAGTATCATGGCGGTGATGACTACACCTATAGAGTTGTGATCACAGACTATAGGCAGATTCTCTCTCTGTACAGTATCATGGCGGTGATGACTACACCTATAGAGCTGTGCAGACTATAGTCAGATTATCTCTGTACAGTATCATGGCGGTGATGCCTACACCTATAGAGTTGTGATCACAGACTATAGTCAGATTCTCTCTGTACAGTATCGTGGCGGTGATGCCTACACCTATAGAGTTGTGAACACAGACTATAGTCAGATTCTCTCTGTACAGTATCAGGGCAGTGATGGCTACACCTATAGAGCTGTGAACACGACTATAGTCTGACTCTCTCTGTGCAGTATCATGGCAGTGATGGCTACACCTATAGAGCTGTAAACAGACTATAGTGAGATTCTCTCTGTACAGTATCATGGCGGTGATGGCTACACCTATAGAGCTGTGCAGACTATAG
This sequence comes from Flabesymbios commensalis, assembly GCA_964017125.1. Taxonomy (NCBI): domain Eukaryota; kingdom Metazoa; phylum Annelida; class Polychaeta; order Terebellida; family Flabelligeridae; genus Flabesymbios; species Flabesymbios commensalis. The sequence continues at coordinate 96,572,132 of OZ024906.1, read as the reverse complement.
TCAGATTCTCTCTGTACAGTATCATGGCAGTGATGCCTACACCTATAGAGTTGTGATCACAGACTATAGTCAGATTCTTTCTGTACAGTATCATGGCGGTGATGACTACACCTATAGAGCTGTGAACACAGACTATAGTCTGACTCTCTCTGTACAGTATCATGGCGGTGATGGCTACACCTATAGAGCTGTGAACACAGACTATAGTCAGATTCTCTCTGTACAGTATCATGGCAGTGATGCCTACACCTATAGAGTTGTGATCACAGACTATAGTCAGATTCTCTCTGTACAGTATCATGGCGGTGATGACTACACCTATAGAGCTGTGATAACAGACTATAGTCAGACTCTCTCTGTACAGTATCATGGCAGTGATGCCTACACCTATAGAGTTGTGATCACAGACTATAGTCAGATTCTCTCTGTACAGTATCATGGCGGTGATGACTACACCTATAGAGTTGTGATCACAGACTATAGTCAGATTCTTTCTGTACAGTATCATGGCGGTGATGACTACACCTATAGAGCTGTGAACACAGACTATAGTCTGACTCTCTCTGTACAGTATCATGGCGGTGATGGCTACACCTATAGAGCTGTGAACACAGACTATAGTCAGATTATCTCTGTACAGTATCATGGCAGTGATGCCTACACCTATAGAGTTGTGATCACAGACTATAGTCAGATTCTCTCTGTACAGTATCATGGCGGTGATGACTACACCTATAGAGTTGTGATCACAGACTATAGGCAGATTCTCTCTCTGTACAGTATCATGGCGGTGATGACTACACCTATAGAGCTGTGATCACAGACTATAGTCAGATTCTCTCTGTACAGTATCATGGCGGTGATGACTATACCTATAGAGCTGTAAACAGACTATAGTGAGATTCTCTCTGTACAGTATCATGGCAGTGATGGCTACACCTATAGAGCTGTGAACACAGACTATAGTCAGATTCTCTCTGTACAGTATCATGGCGGTGATGACTACACCTATAGAGCTGTGAACACAGACTATAGTCAGATTCTCTCTGTACAGTATCATGGCGGTGATGACTACACCTATAGAGCTGTGCAGACTATAGTCAGATTCTCTCTGTACAGTATCATAGCGGTGATGACTATACCTATAGAGCTGTAAACAGACTATAGTGAGATTCTCTCTGTACAGTATCATGGCAGTGATGGCTACACCTATAGAGCTGTGAACACAGACTATAGTCAGATTCTCTCTGTACAGTATCATGGCGGTGATGCTTACACCTATAGAGTTGTGATCACAGACTATAGTCAGATTCTCTCTGTACAGTATCATGGCAGTGATGCCTACACCTATAGAGTTGTGATCACAGACTATAGTCAGATTCTTTCTGTACAGTATCATGGCGGTGATGACTACACCTATAGAGCTGTGAACACAGACTATAGTCTGACTCTCTCTGTACAGTATCATGGCGGTGATGGCTACACCTATAGAGCTGTGAACACAGACTATAGTCAGATTATCTCTGTACAGTATCATGGCAGTGATGCCTACACCTATAGAGTTGTGATCACAGACTATAGTCAGATTCTCTCTGTACAGTATCATGGCGGTGATGACTACACCTATAGAGCTGTGATAACAGACTATAGTCAGACTCTCTCTGTACAGTATCATGGCAGTGATGCCTACACCTATAGAGTTGTGATCACAGACTATAGTCAGATTCTCTCTGTACAGTATCATGGCGGTGATGACTACACCTATAGAGTTGTGATCACAGACTATAGGCAGATTCTCTCTCTGTACAGTATCATGGCGGTGATGACTACACCTATAGAGCTGTGCAGACTATAGTCAGATTATCTCTGTACAGTATCATGGCGGTGATGCCTACACCTATAGAGTTGTGATCACAGACTATAGTCTGATTCTCTCTGTACAGTATCGTGGCGGTGATGCCTACACCTATAGAGTTGTGAACACAGACTATAGTCAGATTCTCTCTGTACAGTATCAGGGCAGTGATGGCTACACCTATAGAGCTGTGAACACGACTATAGTCTGACTCTCTCTGTGCAGTATCATGGCAGTGATGGCTACACCTATAGAGCTGTAAACAGACTATAGTGAGATTCTCTCTGTACAGTATCATGGCGGTGATGGCTACACCTATAGAGCTGTGCAGACTATAGTCAGATTCTCTCTGTACAATATCATGGCAGTGATGCCTACACCTATAGAGTTGTGATCACAGACTATAGTCAGATTCTTTCTGTACAGTATCATGGCGGTGATGACTACACCTATAGAGCTGTGAACACAGACTATAGTCTGACTCTCTCTGTACAGTATCATGGCGGTGATGGCTACACCTATAGAGCTGTGAACACAGACTATAGTCAGATTCTCTCTGTACAGTATCATGGCGGTGATGACTACACCTATAGAGCTGTGAACACAGACTATAGTCAGATTCTCTCTGTACAGTATCATGGCGGTGATGACTACACCTATAGAGCTGTGCAGACTATAGTCAGATTCTCTCTGTACCGTATCATGGCGGTGATGGCTACACCTATAGAGCTGTGAACACAGACTATAGTCAGATTCTCTCTGTACAGTATCATGGCGGTGATGACTACACCTATAGAGCTGTAAACAGACTATAGTGAGATTCTCTCTGTACAGTATCATGGCGGTGATGACTACACCTATAGAGCTGTGATCACAGACTATAGTCAGATTCTCTCTGTACAGTATCATGGCGGTGATGACTATACCTATAGAGCTGTAAACAGACTATAGTGAGATTCTCTCTGTACAGTATCATTGCAGTGATGGCTACACCTATAGAGCTGTGAACACAGACTATAGTCAGATTCTCTCTGTACAGTATCATGGCGGTGATGACTACACCTATAGAGCTGTGAACACAGACTATAGTCAGATTCTCTCTGTACAGTATCATGGCGGTGATGACTACACCTATAGAGCTGTGCAGACTATAGTCAGATTCTCTCTGTACAGTATCATAGCGGTGATGACTACATCTATAGAGCTGTGAACAGACTATAGTCAGATTCTCTCTGTACAGTATCATGGCGGTGATGCCTACACCTATAGAGTTGTGATCACAGACTATAGTCAGTTTATCTCTGTACAGTATCATGGCAGTGATGGCTACACCTATAGAGTTGTGATCACAGACTATAGGCAGATTCTCTCTCTGTACAGTATCATGGCGGTGATGACTACACCTATATAGCTGTGCAGACTATAGTCAGATTCTCTCTGTACAGTATCATGGCGGTGATGGCTACACCTATAGAGCTGTGAACACAGACTATAGTCAGATTCTCTCTGTACAGTATCATGGCAGTGATGCCTACACCTATAGAGTTGTGATCACAGACTATAGTCAGATTCTTTCTGTACAGTATCATGGCGGTGATGACTACACCTATAGAGCTGTGAACACAGACTATAGTCTGACTCTCTCTGTACAGTATAATGGCGGTGATGGCTACACCTATAGAGCTGTGAACACAGACTATAGTCAGATTCTCTCTGTACAGTATCATGGCGGTGATGGCTACACCTATAGAGCTGTGAACACAGACTATAGTCAGATTCTCTCTGTACAGTATCATGGCGGTGATGACTACACCTATAGAGCTGTGAACACAGACTATAGTCTGACTCTCTCTGTACAGTATTATGGCGGTGATGGCTACACCTATAGAGCTGTGAACACAGACTATAGTCAGATTCTCTCTGTACAGTATCATGGCAGTGATGCCTACACCTATAGAGTTGTGATCACAGACTATAGTCAGATTCTCTCTGTACAGTATCATGGCGGTGATGACTACACCTATAGAGCTGTGATAACAGACTATAGTCAGACTCTCTCTGTACAGTATCATGGCAGTGATGCCTACACCTATAGAGTTGTGATCACAGACTATAGTCAGATTCTCTCTGTACAGTATCATGGCGGTGATGACTACACCTATAGAGTTGTGATCACAGACTATAGGCAGATTCTCTCTCTGTACAGTATCATGGCGGTGATGACTACACCTATATAGCTGTGCAGACTATAGTCAGATTCTCTCTGTACAGTATCATGGCGGTGATGGCTACACCTATAGAGCTGTGAACACAGACTATAGTCAGATTCTCTCTGTACAGTATCATGGCGGTGATGACTACACCTATAGAGCTGTGAACAGACTATAGTCCGATACTCTCTGTACAGTATCATGGCGGTGATGGCTACACCTATAGAGCTATGAACACAGACTATAGTCAGATTCTCTCTGTACAGTATCATGGCGGTGATGCTTACACCTATAGAGTTGTGATCACAGACTATAGTCAGATTCTCTCTGTACAGTATCATGGCGGTGATGACTACACCTATAGAGCTGTGATAACAGACTATAGTCAGACTCTCTCTGTACAGTATCATGGCAGTGATGCCTACACCTATAGAGTTGTGATCACAGACTATAGTCAGATTCTCTCTGTACAGTATCATGGCGGTGATGACTACACCTATAGAGTTGTGATCACAGACTATAGGCAGATTCTCTCTCTGTACAGTATCATGGCGGTGATGACTACACCTATATAGCTGTGCAGACTATAGTCAGATTCCCTCTGTACAGTATCATGGCGGTGATGGCTACACCTATAGAGCTGTGAACACAGACTATAGTCAGATTCTCTCTGTACAGTATCATGGCGGTGATGACTACACCTATAGAGCTGTGAACAGACTATAGTCCGATACTCTCTGTACAGTATCATGGCGGTGATGACTACACCTATAGAGCTGTGCAGACTATAGTCAGATTCTCTCTGTACAGTATCATGGCGGTGATGGCTACACCTATAGAGCTGTGCAGACTATAGTCAGATTCTCTCTGTACCGTATCATGGCGGTGATGGCTACACCTATAGAGCTGTGAACACAGACTATAGTCAGATTCTCTCTGTGCAGTATCATGGCGGTGATGACTACACCTATAGAGCTGTAAACAGACTATAGTGAGATTCTCTCTGTACAGTATCATGGCGGTGATGACTACACCTATAGAGCTGTGATCACAGACTATAGTCAGATTCTCTCTGTACAGTATCATGGCGGTGATGACTATACCTATAGAGCTGTAAACAGACTATAGTGAGATTCTCTCTGTACAGTATCATGGCAGTGATGGCTACACCTATAGAGCTGTGAACACAGACTATAGTCAGATTCTCTCTGTACAGTATCATGGCGGTGATGACTACACCTATAGAGCTGTGAACACAGACTATAGTCAGATTCTCTCTGTACAGTATCATGGCGGTGATGACTACACCTATAGAGCTGTGCAGACTATAGTCAGATTCTCTCTGTACAGTATCATAGCGGTGATGACTACATCTATAGAGCTGTGAACAGACTATAGTCAGATTCTCTCTGTACAGTATCATGGCGGTGATGCCTACACCTATAGAGTTGTGATCACAGACTATAGTCAGATTATCTCTGTACAGTATCATGGCAGTGATGGCTACACCTATAGAGTTGTAATCACAGACTATAGGCAGATTCTCTCTCTGTAGAGTATCATGGCGGTGATGACTACACCTATATAGCTGTGCAGACTATAGTCAGATTCTCTCTGTACAGTATCATGGCGGTGATGGCTACACCTATAGAGCTGTGAACACAGACTATAGTCAGATTCTCTCTGTACAGTATCATGGCAGTGATGCCTACACCTATAGAGTTGTGATCACAGACTATAGTCAGATTCTTTCTGTACAGTATCATGGCGGTGATGACTACACCTATAGAGCTGTGAACACAGACTATAGTCTGACTCTCTCTGTACAGTATCATGGCGGTGATGGCTACACCTATAGAGCTGTGAACACAGACTATAGTCAGATTCTCTCTGTACAGTATCATGGCAGTGATGCCTACACCTATAGAGTTGTGATCACAGACTATAGTCAGATTCTCTCTGTACAGTATCATGGCGGTGATGACTACACCTATAGAGCTGTGATAACAGACTATAGTCAGACTCTCTCTGTACAGTATCATGGCAGTGATGCCTACACCTATAGAGTTGTGATCACAGACTATAGTCAGATTCTCTCTGTACAGTATCATGGCGGTGATGACTACACCTATAGAGTTGTGATCACAGACTATAGGCAGATTCTCTCTCTGTACAGTATCATGGCGGTGATGACTACACCTATAGAGCTGTGAACAGACTATAGTCCGATACTCTCTGTACAGTATCATGGCGGTGATGACTACACCTATAGAGCTGTGCAGACTATAGTCAGATTCTCTCTGTACAGTATCATGGCGGTGATGGCTACACCTATAGAGCTGTGCAGACTATAGTCAGATTCTCTCTGTACAGTATCATGGCGGTGATGGCTACACCTATAGAGCTGTGAACACAGACTATAGTCAGATTCTCTCTGTACAGTATCATGGCGGTGATGACTACACCTATAGAGCTGTGCAGACTATAGTCAGATTCTCTCTGTACAGTATCATAGCGGTGATGACTACACCTATAGAGCTGTGAACACAGACTATAGTCAGATTCTCTCTGTACAGTATCATGGCGGTGATGGCTACACCTATAGAGCTGTGAACACAGACTATAGTCAGATTCTCTCTGTACAGTATCATGGCGGTGATCGCTACACCTATAGAGCTCTGCAGACTATAGTCAGATTTTCTCTGTACAGTATCATGGCGGTGATGCCTACACCTATAGAGCTGTGAACGCAGACTATAGCCAGATTCTCTCTGTACAGTATCATGGCGGTGATGACTACACCTATAGAGCTGTGAACACAGACTATAGTCAGATTCTCTCTGTACAGTATCATGGCGGTGATGGCTACACCTATAGAGCTCTGCAGACTATAGTCAGATTCTCTCTGTACAGTATCATGGCGGTGATGACTACACCTATAGAGCTGTGAACAGACTATAGTCAGATTCTCTCTGTACAGTATTATGGCGATGGTGGCTACACCTATAGAGCTGTGAACACAGACTATAGTCAGATTCTCTCTGTACAGTATCATGGCGGTGATGGCTACACCTATAGAGCTGTGAACACAGACTATAGCCAGATTCTCTCTGTACAGTATCGTGGCGGTGATGGCTACACCTATAGAGCTGTGATCACAGACTATAGTCAGATTCTCTCTGTACAGTATCATGGCGGTGATGGCTACACCTATAGAACTGTGCAGACTATAGTCAGATTCTCTCTGTACAGTATCATGGCGGTGATGGCTACACCTATAGAGCTGTGAACACAGACTATAGTCAGATTCTCTCTGTACAGTATCATGGCGGTGATGGCTACACCTATAGAGCTGTGAACACAGACTATAGCCAGATTCTCTCTGTACAGTATCATGGCGGTGATGGCTACACCTATAGAGCTGTGATCACAGACTATAGTCAGATTCTCTCTGTACAGTATCATGGCGGTGATGGCTACACCTATAGAACTGTGCAGACTATAGTCAGATTCTCTCTGTACAGTATCATGGCGGTGATGGCTACACCTATAGAGCAGTGAACACAGACTATAGTCAGATTCTCTCTGTACAGTATCATGGCGGTGATGACTTCACCTATAGAGCTGTGATCACAGACTATAGTCAGATTCTCTCTATAGAGTATCATGGCGGTGATGGCTACACCTATAGAGCAGTGAACACAGACTATAGTCAGATTCTCTCTGTACAGTATCATGGCGGTGATGACTTCACCTATAGAGCTGTGAACACAGACTATAGTCAGATTCTCTCTATAGAGTATCATGGCGGTGATGGCTACACCTATAGAGCTGTGAACACAGACTATTGTCAGATTCTCTCTGTACAGTATCATGGCGGTTATGACTACATCTATAGAGCTCTGCAGACTATAGTCAGATTCTCTCTGTACAGTATCATGGCGGTGATGGCTACACCTATAGAGCTGTGAACAGACTATAGTCAGATTCTCTCTGTACAGTATCATGGCGATGATGGCTACACCTATAGAGCTGTGCAGACTATAGTCAGATTCTCTCTGTACAGTATCATGGCGGTGATGACTACATCTATAGAGCTGTGAACAGACTATAGTCAGATTCTCTCTGTACAGTATCATGGCGGTGATGACTACACCTATAGAGCTCTGCAGACTATAGTCAGATTTTCTCTGTACAGTATCATGGCGGTGATGCCTACACCTATAGAGCTGTGAACGCAGACTATAGCCAGATTCTCTCTGTACAGTATCATGGCGGTGATGACTACACCTATAGAGCTGTGAACACAGACTATAGTCAGATTCTCTCTGTACAGTATCATGGCGGTGATGGCTACACCTATAGAGCTCTGCAGACTATAGTCAGATTCTCTCTGTACAGTATCATGGCGGTGATGACTACACCTATAGAGCTGTGAACAGACTATAGTCAGATTCTCTCTGTACAGTATTATGGCGATGGTGGCTACACCTATAGAGCTGTGAACACAGACTATAGTCTGATTCTCTCTGTACATTATCATGGCGGTGATGACTACACCTATAGAGCTGTGAACACAGACTATAGTCAGATTCTCTCTGTACAGTATCATGGCGGTGATGGCTACACCTATAGATCTGTGAACACAGACTATAGTCAGATTCTCTCTGTACAGTATCATGGCGGTGATGGCTACACCTATAGAGCAGTGAACACAGACTATAGTCAGATTCTCTCTGTACAGTATCATGGCGGTGATGACTTCACCTATAGAGCTGTGATCACAGACTATAGTCAGATTCTCTCTATAGAGTATCATGGCGGTGATGGCTACACCTATAGAGCAGTGAACACAGACTATAGTCAGATTCTCTCTGTACAGTATCATGGCGGTGATGACTTCACCTATAGAGCTGTGAACACAGACTATAGTCAGATTCTCTCTATAGAGTATCATGGCGGTTATGGCTACACCTATAGAGCTGTGAACACAGACTATTGTCAGATTCTCTCTGTACAGTATCATGGCGGTTATGACTACATCTATAGAGCTCTGCAGACTATAGTCAGATTCTCTCTGTACAGTATCATGGCGGTGATGGCTACACCTATAGAGCTGTGAACAGACTATAGTCAGATTCTCTCTGTACAGTATCATGGCGATGATGGCTACACCTATAGAGCTGTGCAGACTATAGTCAGATTCTCTCTGTACAGTATCATGGCGGTGATGACTACATCTATAGAGCTGTGAACAGACTATAGTCAGATTCTCTCTGTACAGTATCATGGCGGTGATGGCTACACCTATAGAACTGTGCAGACTATAGTCAGATTCTCTCTGTACAGTATCATGGCGGTGATGGCTACACCTATAGAGCAGTGAACACAGACTATAGTCAGATTCTCTCTGTACAGTATCATGGCGGTGATGACTTCACCTATAGAGCTGTGATCACAGACTATAGTCAGATTCTCTCTATAGAGTATCATGGCGGTGATGGCTACACCTATAGAGCAGTGAACACAGACTATAGTCAGATTCTCTCTGTACAGTATCATGGCGGTGATGACTTCACATATAGAGCTGTGAACACAGACTATAGTCAGATTCTCTCTATAGAGTATCATGGCGGTGATGGCTACACCTATAGAGCTGTGAACACAGACTATTGTCAGATTCTCTCTGTACAGTATCATGGCGGTTATGACTACATCTATAGAGCTCTGCAGACTATAGTCAGATTCTCTCTGTACAGTATCATGGCGGTGATGGCTACACCTATAGAGCTGTGAACAGACTATAGTCAGATTCTCTCTGTACAGTATCATGACGATGATGGCTACACCTATAGAGCTGTGCAGACTATAGTCAGATTCTCTCTGTACAGTATCATGGCGGTGATGACTACATCTATAGAGCTGTGAACAGACTATAGTAAGATTCTCTCTGTACAGTATCATGGCGGTGATGACTACACCTATAGAGCTGTGCAGACTATAGTCAGATTCTCTCTGTACAGTATCATAGCGGTGATGACTACACCTATAGAGCTGTGAACACAGACTATAGTCAGATTCTCTCTGTACAGTATCATGGCGGTGATGGCTACACCTATAGAGCTGTGAACACAGACTATAGTCAGATTCTCTCTGTACAGTATCATGGCGGTGATCGCTACACCTATAGAGCTCTGCAGACTATAGTCAGATTTTCTCTGTACAGTATCATGGCGGTGATGCCTACACCTATAGAGCTGTGAACGCAGACTATAGCCAGATTCTCTCTGTACAGTATCATGGCGGTGATGACTACACCTATAGAGCTGTGAACACAGACTATAGTCAGATTCTCTCTGTACAGTATCATGGCGGTGATGGCTACACCTATAGAGCTCTGCAGACTATAGTCAGATTCTCTCTGTACAGTATCATGGCGGTGATGACTACACCTATAGAGCTGTGAACAGACTATAGTCAGATTCTCTCTGTACAGTATTATGGCGATGGTGGCTACACCTATAGAGCTGTGAACACAGACTATAGTCAGATTCTCTCTGTACAGTATCATGGCGGTGATGGCTACACCTATAGAGCTGTGAACACAGACTATAGCCAGATTCTCTCTGTACAGTATCATGGCGGTGATGGCTACACCTATAGAGCTGTGATCACAGACTATAGTCAGATTCTCTCTGTACAGTATCATGGCGGTGATGGCTACACCTATAGAACTGTGCAGACTATAGTCAGATTCTCTCTGTACAGTATCATGGCGGTGATGGCTACACCTATAGAGCAGTGAACACAGACTATAGTCAGATTCTCTCTGTACAGTATCATGGCGGTGATGACTTCACCTATAGAGCTGTGATCACAGACTATAGTCAGATTCTCTCTATAGAGTATCATGGCGGTGATGGCTACACCTATAGAGCAGTGAACACAGACTATAGTCAGATTCTCTCTGTACAGTATCATGGCGGTGATGACTTCACCTATAGAGCTGTGAACACAGACTATAGTCAGATTCTCTCTATAGAGTATCATGGCGGTGATGGCTACACCTATAGAGCTGTGAACACAGACTATTGTCAGATTCTCTCTGTACAGTATCATGGCGGTTATGACTACATCTATAGAGCTCTGCAGACTATAGTCAGATTCTCTCTGTACAGTATCATGGCGGTGATGGCTACACCTATAGAGCTGTGAACAGACTATAGTCAGATTCTCTCTGTACAGTATCATGGCGATGATGGCTACACCTATAGAGCTGTACAGACTATAGTCAGATTCTCTCTGTACAGTATCATGGCGGTGATGACTACATCTATAGAGCTGTGAACAGACTATAGTCAGATTCTCTCTGTACAGTATCATGGCGGTGATGACTACACCTATAGAGCTGTGCAGACTATAGTCAGATTCTCTCTGTACAGTATCATAGCGGTGATGACTACACCTATAGAGCTGTGAACACAGACTATAGTCAGATTCTCTCTGTACAGTATCATGGCGGTGATGGCTACACCTATAGAGCTGTGAACACAGACTATAGTCAGATTCTCTCTGTACAGTATCATGGCGGTGATGGCTACACCTATAGAGCTGTGAACACAGACTATAGCCAGATTCTCTCTGTACAGTATCATGGCGGTGATGGCTACACCTATAGAGCTGTGATCACAGACTATAGTCAGATTCTCTCTGTACAGTATCATGGCGGTGGTGGCTACACCTATAGAGCTGTGAGCGCAGACTATAGTCAGATTCTCTCTGTACAGTATCATGGCGGTGATGACTTCACCTATAGAGCTGTGATCACAGACTATAGTCAGATTCTCTCTATAGAGTATCGTGGCGGTGATGGCTACACCTATAGAGCAGTGAACACAGACTATAGTCAGATTCTCTCTGTACAGTATCATGGCGGTGATGACTTCACCTATAGAGCTGTGATCACAGACTATAGTCAGATTCTCTCTATAGAGTATCATGGCGGTGATGGCTACACCTATAGAGCTGTGAACACAGACTATTGTCAGATTCTCTCTGTACAGTATCATGGCGGTTATGACTACATCTATAGAGCTCTGCAGACTATAGTCAGATTCTCTCTGTACAGTATCATGGCGGTGATGGCTACACCTATAGAGCTGTGAACAGACTATAGTCAGATTCTCTCTGTACAGTATCATGGCGATGATGGCTACACCTATAGAGCTGTGCAGACTATAGTCAGATTCTCTCTGTACAGTATCATGGCGGTGATGACTACATCTATAGAGCTGTGAACAGACTATAGTAAGATTCTCTCTGTACAGTATCATGGCGGTGATGACTACACCTATAGAGCTGTGCAGACTATAGTCAGATTCTCTCTGTACAGTATCATAGCGGTGATGACTACACCTATAGAGCTGTGAACACAGACTATAGTCAGATTCTCTCTGTACAGTATCATGGCGGTGATGGCTACACCTATAGAGCTGTGAACACAGACTATAGTCAGATTCTCTCTGTACAGTATCATGGCGGTGATCGCTACACCTATAGAGCTCTGCAGACTATAGTCAGATTTTCTCTGTACAGTATCATGGCGGTGATGCCTACACCTATAGAGCTGTGAACGCAGACTATAGCCAGATTCTCTCTGTACAGTATCATGGCGGTGATGACTACACCTATAGAGCTGTGAACACAGACTATAGTCAGATTCTCTCTGTACAGTATCATGGCGGTGATGGCTACACCTATAGAGCTCTGCAGACTATAGTCAGATTCTCTCTGTACAGTATCATGGCGGTGATGACTACACCTATAGAGCTGTGAACAGACTATAGTCAGATTCTCTCTGTACAGTATTATGGCGATGGTGGCTACACCTATAGAGCTGTGAACACAGACTATAGTCAGATTCTCTCCGTACAGTATCATGGCGGAGATGGCTACACCTATAGAGCTGTGAACACAGACTATAGCCAGATTCTCTCTGTACAGTATCATGGCGGTGATGGCTACACCTATAGAGCTGTGATCACAGACTATAGTCAGATTCTCTCTGTACAGTATCATGGCGGTGATGGCTACACCTATAGAACTGTGCAGACTATAGTCAGATTCTCTCTGTACAGTATCATGGCGGTGATGGCTACACCTATAGAGCTGTGAACACAGACTATAGTCAGATTCTCTCTGTACAGTATCATGGCGGTGATGGCTACACCTATAGAGCTGTGAACATAGACTATAGCCAGATTCTCTCTGTACAGTATCATGGCGGTGATGGCTACACCTATAGAGCTGTGATCACAGACTATAGTCAGATTCTCTCTGTACAGTATCATGGCGGTGATGGCTACACCTATAGAACTGTGCAGACTATAGTCAGATTCTCTCTGTACAGTATCTTGGCGGTGATGGCTACACCTATAGAGCAGTGAACACAGACTATAGTCAGATTCTCTCTGTACAGTATCATGGCGGTGATGACTTCACCTATAGAGCTGTGATCACAGACTATAGTCAGATTCTCTCTATAGAGTATCATGGCGGTGATGGCTACACCTATAGAGCAGTGAACACAGACTATAGTCAGATTCTCTCTGTACAGTATCATGGCGGTGATGACTTCACCTATAGAGCTGTGAACACAGACTATAGTCAGATTCTCTCTATAGAGTATCATGGCGGTGATGGCTACACCTATAGAGCTGTGAACACAGACTATTGTCAGATTCTCTCTGTACAGTATCATGGCGGTTATGACTACATCTATAGAGCTCTGCAGACTATAGTCAGATTCTCTCTGTACAGTATCATGGCGGTGATGGCTGCACCTATAGAGCTGTGAACAGACTATAGTCAGATTCTCTCTGTACAGTATCATGGCGATGATGGCTACACCTATAGAGCTGTGCAGACTATAGTCAGATTCTCTCTGTACAGTATCATGGCGGTGATGACTACATCTATAGAGCTGTGAACAGACTATAGTCAGATTCTCTCTGTACAGTATCATGGCGGTGATGACTACACCTATAGAGCTGTGCAGACTATAGTCAGATTCTCTCTGTACAGTATCATAGCGGTGATGACTACACCTATAGAGCTGTGAACACAGACTATAGTCAGATTCTCTCTGTACAGTATCATGGCGGTGATGGCTACACCTATAGAGCTGTGAACACAGACTATAGTCAGATTCTCTCTGTACAGTATCATGGCGGTGATGGCTACACCTATAGAGCTGTGAACACAGACTATAGCCAGATTCTCTCTGTACAGTATCATGGCGGTGATCGCTACACCTATAGAGTTGTGCAGACTATAGTCAGATTCTCTCTGTACAGTATCATGGCGGTGATGACTTCACCTATAGAGCTGTGAACAGACTATAGTCAGATTCTCTCTATAGAGTATCATAGCGGTGATGGCTACACCTATAGAGCTGTGATCACAGACTATAGTCAGATTCTCTCTGTACAGTATCATGGCGGTGGTGGCTACACCTATAGAGCTGTGATCACAGACTATAGTCAGATTCTCTCTATAGAGTATCGTGGCGGTGATGGCTACACCTATAGAGCAGTGAACACAGACTATAGTCAGATTCTCTCTGTACAGTATCATGGCGGTGATGACTTCACCTATAGAGCTGTGATCACAGACTATAGTCAGATTCTCTCTATAGAGTATCATGGCGGTGATGGCTACACCTATAGAGCAGTGAACACAGACTATAGTCAGATTCTCTCTGTACAGTATCATGGCGGTGATGACTTCACCTATAGAGCTGTGAACACAGACTATAGTCAGATTCTCTCTATAGAGTATCATGGCGGTGATGGCTACACCTATAGAGCTGTGAACACAGACTATTGTCAGATTCTCTCTGTACAGTATCATGGCGGTTATGACTACACCTATAGAGCTGTGAACAGACTATAGTCAGATTCTCTCTGTACAGTATCATGGCGGTGATGGCTACACCTATAGAGCTGTGAACACAGACTATAGTCAGATTCTCTCTGTACAGTATCATGGCGGTGATGGCTACACCTATAGAGCTGTGATCACAGACTATAGTCAGATTCTCTCTGTACAGTATCATGGCGGTGATGGCTACATCTATAGAGCTGTGAACAGACTATAGTCAGATTCTCTCTGTACAGTATCATGGCGGTGATGGCTACACCTATAGAGCTGTGATCACAGACTATAGTCAGATTCTCTCTGTACAGTATCATGGCGATGATGGCTACACCTATAGAGCTGTGCAGACTATAGTCAGATTCTCTCTGTACAGTATCATGGCGGTGATGACTACATCTATAGAGCTGTGAACAGACTATAGTCAGATTCTCTCTGTACAGTATCATGGCGGTGATGACTACACCTATAGAGCTGTGCAGACTATAGTCAGATTCTCTCTGTACAGTATCATAGCGGTGATGACTACATCTATAGAGCTGTGAACAGACTATAGTCAGATTCTCTCTGTATAGTATCATGGCGGTGATGGCTACACCTATAGAGCTGTGATCACAGACTATAGTCAGATTCTCTCTGTACAGTATCATGGCGGTGATGACTACACCTATAGAGCTGTGATCACAGACTATAGTCAGATTCTCTCTGTACATTATCATGGCGGTGATGACTACACCTATAGAGCTGTGAACACAGACTATAGTCAGATTCTCTCTGTACAGTATCATAGCGGTGATGGCTACACCTATAGAGCTGTGCAGACTATAGTCAGATTCTCTCTGAACAGTATCATAGCGGTGATGACTACATCTATAGAGCTGTGAACAGACTATAGTCAGATTCTCTCTGTATAGTATCATGGCGGTGATTGCTACACCTATGGAGCTGTGAACAGACTATAGTCAGATTCTCTCTGTATAGTATCATGGCGGTGATGGCTACACCTATGGAGCTGTGAACAGACTATAGTCAGATTCTCTCTGTATAGTATCATGGCGGTGATTGCTACACCTATGGAGCTGTGCAGACTATAGTCAGATTCTCTCTGAACAGTATCATAGCGGTGATGACTACATCTATAGAGCTGTGAACAGACTATAGTCAGATTCTCTCTGTATAGTATCATGGCGGTGATTGCTACACCTATGGAGCTGTGAACAGACTATAGTCAGATTCTCTCTGTATAGTATCATGGCGGTGATTGCTACACCTATGGAGCTGTGAACAGACTATAGTCAGATTCTCTCTGTATAGTATCATGGCGGTGATTGCTACACCTATGGAGCTGTGAACAGAGCGCGTATCGATCCCTTGTAGCATTGTTTGGGTGGCGGCCTGCACATTGCAGCCACCAGGCTACCCATTAAAAATGCATTGGTCCTTTGCTGCTCTGCAAAGTCAAAAGGCAGTAACTGCTTACTTTACAAGTAAGCAATTACTGCCTTTTGTCTTCGCATGGCAGGCTGGATTGTTAGTTGGCAGCGCTGGCCACATGTTGTGGCCTGGCGAGTGAGTGAAGAGGAAGCGGGTTCTACAGGAAGAACAAGCAGCAGCTGCGACAAACAAGTAGCGGCAACAGCAGCAGATGCAGCAACAACAGGAAACAAGTAGCGGCAACAACAACAGAGGCAGTAACAACAGGAAACAAGTAGCGGCAACAACAGCAGAGGCAGCAACAACAGGAAACAAGTAGCGGCAACAACAACAGAGGCAGCAACAACAGGAAACAAGTAGCGGCAACAACAGCAGAGGCAGCAACAACAGGAAACAAGTAGCAGCAACAACAACAGAGGCAGCAACAACAGGAAACAAGTAGCGGCAACAACAGCAGAGGCAGCAACAACAGGAAACAAGTAGCGGCAACAACAGCAGAGGCAGCGACAACAGGAAACAAGTAGCGGCAACAACAGCAGAGGCAACAACAACAGGAAACAAGTAGCGGCAACAACAGCAACAACAACAGAGGCAGCAACAACAGGAAACAAGTAGCGGCAACAACAGCAGAGGCAGCAACAACAGGAAACAAGTAGCGGCAACAACAGCAGAGGCAGCAACAACAGGAAACAAGTAGCGGCAACAACAACAGAGGCAGCGACAACAGGAAACAAGTAGCGGCAACAACAGCAGAGGCAGCAACAACAGGAAACAAGTAGCGGCAACAACAGCAACAACAACAGAGGCAGCAACAACAGGAAACAAGTAGCGGCAACAACAGCAGAGGCAGCAACAACAGGAAACTAGTAGCGGCAACAACAGCAGAGGCAGCGTAGCGGCAACAACAGCAACAACAACAGAGGCAGCAGCAACAGGAAACAAGTAGCGGCAGCAACAGCAGAGGCAGCAACAACAGGAAACAAGTAGCGGCAACAACAACAGAGGCAGCAACAACAGGAAACAAGTAGCGGCAACAGCAGCAACAACAGCAGAGGCAGCAACAACAGGAAACAAGTAGCGGCAACAACAGCAACAACAACAGAGGCAGCAACAACAGGAAACAAGTAGCGGCAACAACAGCAACAACAACAAACTGTAGCTACAGCAACTACAGACCGGTAGCTACAGCATTAGCAGCAACAACAGACCGGTAGCTATAGCAACAGAAGCAACAACAGACCGGTAGCTACAGCAACAGCAGCAACAACAAACCGGAAGCTACAGCAGCAACAACAAACCGGTAGCTACAGCAACAACAGACCGGTAGCTGCAGCAACACTAATAAGAGGCAGCAACAGCAGCAAGCAGACCGGTAGCTACAGCAACAGAAGAAACAACAAACGGTAGCAACAACAGACCGGTAGCTACAGCAACAAACCGGTGGTTACAGCAACAACAGCAACAACAAACCGGTGGTTACAGCAACAGCAGCAACAACAGACCGGTAGCTACAGCAACAACAAGCCGGTAGCTACCGCAACAAAAGCAACAACAGACCAGTAGCTACAGCAACAGCAGCAACATCAAACCGGTAGCTACAGCAGCAGCAGCAACAACAGACCAGTAGCTACAGCAACACCAATAGAGGCAGCAAACAAGTAGCGGCCGCGTCAACAGTAGCAACAACAAGCCAGTAGCTACGGTAACAACAAGAGGCAGCAACAGCATCATCAGTAACAAATCAGTAGAGGCAACAACAGCTGGCCGCTGCAGACAGAATAACGGTTGCAACAGTAAAAACAGTAGCGCCAGCATAATTAACGGCGGCAGAAGCAGCAGCAGCATCAGCAAAGGAAGAAAGGGAAGCGGCAGCAACAGCACTTAGCAGGAGCAACAGTAACAGCAGCAACAGCACATCATTGGCAACGGAAGCGGCAGCGGTAGCAACGACAGCAGTACGCAGCATCGGCGAGGACAACAGCGGCAGAGAAGCAGCAGTATTGACAGCATCAGTCAGGACGACAAGAGCGGCAGAGAAGCATCAGCATTACTAGATCCAGAATGCAATAGCAGCAGCCGGTCTTAGAGATCAGTAGTTTTAATGGTAAATAATCTGCAGTAAATATAACTGAGCAGCCATCCAACCAGTCAGCCACGCAGCCAGTCAGCCATCTATTGTTACATGTTGGTCATCTAGCCATCTAGTCGTACATGTTGGCCATCTATTCGGTCATCTAGTACCTCGTGGTGACTGGTGTTATATGCGTCTGTGACTGTGACCAGTGCTAACTACGGCCGCTGTTACACCACTAACAACCAGGGAGAGAGAGAGGCTGACAAGCCAGGTCTGCAATAAAGATCTCTGTACAGAAGACAGTCATTCATGCAGCATCCAGCAGAGCCACAGCAGTGACTGCAGACTGAGAGCAAGGAAATCACAGGCCGACAACAGACACTAGAGTAGATAGCCAGCGACCAGAAAGTAACACCAGCAGCAATACACGCTGCAGCATTCAGCATTAGAGGTACAGCCAGCCAGCCAACATGAACAGTCACCGACAAGGCAACAAATGCGAAGAGCAACAACCAGCTAACATGGTAAGTCCACTCTATTTTACTGCTATATAGCACGCACGTTATACAGCACGCATGCATGTACGTTTGCAGTCACAGTAGATGTTAATGCCGAATCAGCTGCGATCGATATTGTGCGCTATATAGCAGAACATGGCGGAATTAGTTGTGTTATTGGATTTTCTATATTTTCGCTGATTATGTACATGGCTTCGCGCCGCCACTGTCTGTACGTGCTGGCGCATGATGGCATGCGAATCGGCATACACAAGACGTTCACCCAATGCTGGCTTAATGTTGGGCCAGCGTCGCCGACGTTGGCCCAACATTGAAGCAGCATTGAGTCAGAATTGTGTGTTTTCAAGGCATGGGGGTCATTCGGCGGCACGTTACATTCTCTGCCATGTCTACAACACTTAAAACAGGAATCCCTTGCAGTCTAGCAAGCGCAATTCCGGCTGAATGCCGGGCCAACGTCTTACGCCGTCAGCACAGCATCAACCCGATATTGTGTGGCTATTGTCGGCTGAACGCTGGCCCGGCATCTGCCACCATTGGCCCATCATTCAGCCATCGTTGTGCTGTACTTGCAGAAATTCCTGTTCGGCATGGCACACAGATGCCGAGACTCAATGTGCTGTATGCCTACGTTGACCCAATGCTGGGGGAATGTTGGGCCAGCGTCTACGACGCTGTCCCAACATTCTCCCAGCATTGTATTTTGACGTCGTATTTCTGTGTGGCAGACCAGCGTACAGCGCGTATCCCACACAGGGAGTGTTAGCTAACATGAACATTAACCGGGAGGCTGGGTAGCGGGTCCTGGCAGCATCCCGGCTGCTGTAAGCGGCCAGTAGATGCGGCTACATCAGCATCCATCTCATCACACCGCGTGATACCAACACAGCCACAACGCCACAGAAACAATCATAGAATGAGTCCAGACAAAAACGTGGATAACTTCGTTTGCAGCTCATATATAAGACTATGCAGCGATTTATCAAGTCGATAATAGGTTTATTATAATCAGCAACATTTAATCTATATTTAGCCATTCTCAGCCTATTTTACTATTTGTTGTTAAACTATTGTGGGTATTTTTGGGACATTTTTGGGAGATCTCTCTCAGTCACCGCTGTGTTGATAAACCTTGATTCTCCCGTGTATAACGAATGCAGCAGTCCACGGCTGCCACCTTTACGGCGCGGGCGTCCAGGGCTAATGCCGCGTCGCGTGCAGATCAATACTCTGGTTCTCGGCTTACATTATGTGCAGCCGGCTCCCCGCTCCCACCACGCGCGTGCGCCGTACCCCCAGCCTCGCTATCATATTACTGCATTACCCCAGTTATTAGGCCAACCGGGAACCACTAGAGGCACCCCTGGTTCATCTATATTATATCTAGAAATCCACATTTATGGTGGATATTACAGAAGTAGATCGTCAACCGCCATGTGTTATGACCTATCTCTTGTGATTATGACGTCCGTGTGGTGTCTCTCGGCCGCCATTGCTCTGTGTACATCCGTCCTCACCGGACGTACACTCAGTGCACGTGGTCAGCCTCATATGTGCACGAGCGAGGTGCTTCACTCGCACCTGGGCACTCGCAGGGAGTGCCCAGGTGCTAGTGAATCACCCCCAGTGATGTAATAAAGGCCCAATCATGATAGGGACGCCAACCCTTGAACCTCCAAGGATCAAATTGTAAATTCAAATTATTTCTTCCCAGGTTCCAGTCATCCTTTCCATCCAGACATTTGCACAACAGAATGTAATTGGTAGGCTAAAAAGGACTCACTAATATGAGATCCTAATACCATTATCTCGCTGTCAGCACCCTTGGGTTGCTAGGGTTCCTCTCTCACGGATGTCATTTATATTGCGGGGCAGGCGGTGGCGGGCGGGGAGGGCAGGCGGGAGGCAGGGCTCTATAGCCCGGATCCCGGCCGGGCCTGATTCCTTAATAGGCTACGGAAGCGACGCAGGTGCTGCCGCGAATGGAAGCAGAATAAATTGCCGCCTGATGAACATAGCAGCGACGGTGACGGCGAGATACCCGCATAAACCCCCGTGTGTCTCGTGAGATACACGACCCGCACCAACCCCCTTTTCAGCCCCCGTGTCTCACATGAAATACACCGACCCACACAAACCCCCCGGTACCCGCATAAACCCCCCGTGTCTCACATGAGATCCGCACAAACCCCCCGTGTCTCACTTGAGATACCTAGACCCGCACAAACCTCCCGTTTTTCACGTGAGATATCCTGACCCGCACAAACCCCTGTGTGTCACCGCCAGTTCAAATAAAAGACATCGTTCATCAAATTAATTCTTAGCTGAGACTGAGTTCTGGTACATACAGTTTCAAGCGTTTCAAACTAAATAAAATGCCACTGAAATAGATAAACCGTATAGATAGTAAGGGTATTCCCCCTGCCCTGGGCCAGGGGGAATACCCTTCCTATCTATATGGTCAGTTTCAAACCAAATAAAAAGCCACTGAAAATGATTTGTGATGTTTATTCCCATATTTAAAAATATATATATTTAAAAGCTACAATTTGCGTTAGCAATTCCAGCTTCAAAAGCATAAAAAATAGAAACAAACGAATCAGCGGGACAAGCTTTAAAACAATAGATTATCATCCTGAACCATTTTTGAATTGTGCATCACCGTCATGACATTGTTCAATGCTGAGCATTTTAACACTTAAATCGCCTGCAATACGACACGATATAATTCCCATGCAGTTGTCTTCATTTGTGTTGTATTGTTGGGGTCGAATATAAATGTTTTAAGCAATGTTCGTTGTGTGTGTCAGGGAGACTGAACCAGGGTCAGTTTTTCCGTCTTCCACTTTGTCATATTGTTATAACATCAGCCCCTTGGATATGAAAAGGTGTATCTACCACTTTGTAAAGTGGCAGATACACCCTTTCATATCCAAGGGGACGACGTATTTTCAATCAGATCTGCTGTAACATATGGGTGAATCTGTTATACCATATTGCCTGTGATGAAACGCTTGGCAAATATATTGTAGCAAATCACCCACTCTGGTTTAATCAGCAAATCGCTAAGTAATATAACTACACCACTTGAAGTTATCTCTCGTAATTTACTTGAAGTCGTTAAAAAATCATTTGAATCAAAGCATACGCCAATCAGATGTTATGTTCAGTTCTCCTTCATTTTTAAGCACAAAATACAACAACTGAAAACAGCTCCAGCCTCAAATGACGAAAATACATAGATAGGAAGGGTATTTCCCCTGGCCCGGGACAAGGGGAATACCCTTCCTATATATGTGGGCATCCCACTGAAAATCTTAAGGTTCAGAATTTAGATCATCTTAACTTTCTCACTAGTTAAGAGCATCCTAACTTTTTTAATGGAAATAAATGGAAATAAGGGAAAGCTTAGACAATATTTTATTTCCATCAAAGAAGTTAAGAGCATTCTGGTGGAAACGACAAAAAGCTAACCCTAACAACGCAGAAATATTTTTGTATAAACCATGGAGACTAAAAGGGCTTTTTCAATTTTTATTCATCATAAATGTCTTAGTTAGCTCTTTCTGCTACATTCGAATACCTATGTTATGGGTCTACGGCCATTATAAATGTTTAATTCTTTCAGTGCGGGAGCCGTCTTTATGCGTCAGAATCTGACGTATAAAGACGTCAGATTCTGACGTATAAATACCGTTCCCACCCTGAAAGAATTAGGATAAATCTGTAGCTGTTTAGTGGGAAGAGCTCCAGGCACTTGCCTTAATGTTGAACTTTCGAGATATTGAATTTATCTACAACAGGCTGAACACGTCGGCCAACCACACATGTGACGTCACGTGTAACTCGCGTAAACCACGTGACCCTCGTGTCACGTGACTTCGTAACACGAGTGACATTTATGTGATAAACAGTTATATAATAATTATTATACGACGTTCACGTTGTCCCTTATCATGCTAAGTACATTTATTTAAATTTTCAACCACTTGACGTTGTGTCTCGCTACCGCGATCCACGACCTCAAGTCGTTGTAAATTACTCATATTCGTCTAATTTGAGACGGAGCAATTAGAATTATTCATGTTTTCACAATCATTTCATTGGCAATATAGACAGACAGACAGATATTCAATTGACAGGAGAAAAGTCATTACAGACTTATTTGTCATAGAAATGAAAGAGATATATGTGGCATTGCCATTATAAAAACTGGGTATTTCGATATTGTAAATGTCTATTACTTAAAATAAAATTGAAAGGCGTTGCCAAGAAAACATAGGGGTCTATCATTTTGGGGTCTATCATTTTCAATAACAGTGGTTTTATAGGCTAATAAAACGGACTAAAAACGACTTTTGTCGTGATCAGCAGGCAGAGGGTTAATCTACATGGCTGATTTGACTGATTTGTGAGAGGGGGGAGCATGGTGTGTCATTCTGTACAGTTTTGGCTCGAAACTCAGAGGTACTGTGTTTATCATTGAGTTTGTGCATATATAGTGCTCCAAACTGTTCAAAGGAAGACGGTAGACAGTGATGTCTATTGTACCGTGCACAATAAAAAACATTTAAGTCTGTAGATAAGTTATTCGGGATTCCTTCTGTGGCGATATTACCTTCATTGTGCAGAAAGTGATCTCAATGTAACTGCTCACTGATTCGTCCTTAGTTGTAGGTGCCAGTATTATGAGTATAGGGGCCTATAATTCTAGACAGCTGCCAAATGACGGCTGCTACTTCACGTCACGAATGAACTAAATACCCAGCAAGAACCATACAGTCGTATAACATTTATACAATGTTGGACCGACGTCGAAGACGTTGGGCCTGCGTTGTATAAATGTTATACTAATGTTTGTGTTTGCTGGGTATAAAATAGCTAACTGATTGGTCCTGGCAAAATATTTGCACCAAATTATACGAATATTGTTTCGGTAGCTAGGTCGAAGAAGCATTATAAAAAAGCATTCAAATTATATGTTGATGACATATTCACGTGGATTTTCATCAACCCAACACTCATTAAAAGTCACGTGACACCACGACATTAATTCATATAAACTCACATCGTCACGTGCATGTCAAGTCATGTGACACAAGCTCTTGATGCCTCAATTTTCACATCACGGTAACTTTAGACGTCCATAGACGTCAAATTATGACGTCTAAAGTCGATCTCCGCGCTGAAAGAGTAAAATATTGATAATGGCCGTAGACCCATAATATAGATATTCAAATGAAGCGGAAAGAGCTAACTAAGACATTTATGATGATTTCAAATGGAAAAAACCCTTTGGTCTCTATGTTTTATATAACAAAATATTTCAGCGTTGTAAGGGTTAACCCTTACAGCGCGGGGATCGACTTTAGTCGTCAGAATCTGACGTCTGCAGACGTCAGATTCGGACGACTAAAGTCTATCCCCGCACTGTAAGATGAAAAATATTTCTAATGGCCGTAGACCCATAACACAGGTATTCAAATGAATCGGAAAGAGCTAACTAAGACAGCTATAATGATTTCAAATTGAAAAAAACTCTTTGGTTTCCATGGTTTATATAAAAATAGTCAGCGCTTGAAGGGTTAAAGGGTTTAGCCCACCGCATAGACTCAGACATAGAATCATTTATTGATTTTCTACATCATACTATAAATCGCATTATATATTTTTTTACACATAGTAGGAAAAAGGACACCTTCACAGAGACAAAAATGTCGCTGGTGTGAAAGCCACTGCAATTGCAACACGTATGAGATAAGCGGATATCAATCAGAAATAATAAACATAAAGAAAAATCTGAACTATCTGTGGATGTTTTCTAGCAGTTAAAGGGTCCACTAATGGACATGCTGTGACTTTCACTCGGCCAACAACGGGTCGACAGTAAAAGGTTTTCCTCGATAGAGTGGACATAAAGGATTTATATTTGCTTTATGAACGCGGCCAACACAGTAAACACAAAACATTTGTATAATGTTTATACAATGTTGGACCAACGTCAAAGACGTTGGGCCGACGTTGTATAAATGTTATACAAATGTTTTGTGCTTACTTGGCTGCAACCCGTAAATGGGATATACGGGATCGATTACCCTTCACTTGCTGAATCCCCTGCTTCTATTTTTCATTCATTTATTTGTCAGAAATGAAATATTTCTATATTTTAAGGGCCGGCATTTCGAGCTTTAAATGTAGAAATATTTATATTTATGAAAGGTGGATGTTTCACGAATTCAATATCTTGGGCATCATCACAACCCATTTTTACAATTCAATTGTCATTTTATTTGGTTTGGCACTTGCTTGAAGCCGCAGGCTATGTATTAATATTGCTGTAGCCGCACAGAGGTTGATGCACCTAATTATGGCTAGTTGTCTCTTTTATTACAATCATTAGAATGAAATGAGCGTTTAAACATCAAGATTCCCAAACGTTTGGTCTCTAATTAAGCAAATATGAGTAATTTTCACCCACTTGACGTTGTGGATCGCGATAGCGAGACACAACTTCAAGTGAGTGAAAATTTAACTTTCAAGTTTTTTGATGTAGCGCCTTAAGGCTTCTTATATATCTTACTATATATACTGTAGATCTGGTAATATTCGCGATGTTTTAATTTTCGCGAGGAGGACAAATTCGCGAATTGAAGAATCTCGCGAAAATTATTATTAAAATGGCGCTACTAAAGAAAAATGAAAATTCACGAATTTTAAACTTCGTGAAAAGTCCCAAAATCAGAAATTCGCAGAAATTTAAACACGCGAAAATGACCAGATCTACAGTATATCTTACTATATAATTACTGTGTATTATATAGATGCATCGTATAGTATTGTATCGTATAGTTTTACTTCGCTATGGAAAAGAAAAGATAAGTGCAATTTTATTTTCAATCGGCATGGTACAGTATAACCATAAAACATTGGCCTGGGGCTATTCAACCGATCTATGGTACTAATTACTCAACAATATCACATAGTATTTATCATAGGACGTATCACAATTCTACAATTTTATATTTTTTCCCATTGCTAACATAAGTATGTTATAGTGACCGTTACGTTACTTTATACTCAAATCATCATTAAACCAGGATCGCATGACTTTCGCCGATTTCTCCGTTTTCCTTGAAATTTTGCAAAGCCATTTTCTAGTCAAATCCTAACGGCGGTAAAAAAAATTCGGAAAAATTACATCGGATATCTTAAAAGTTGACATGTAATAAAATTCTGGAATTAGTTCATCGGGTTTATAGAGGGATGTCATAATTTCAATTTACTGCATGTCAAACTGTTGGAATTTTTTTGAAAAATACTTTGTTAGCACCTGCAAAATTACATGAATTTCTGTTGAGAATTGACTGAGAAATCAGCGAAAAACATGCGATCCTGGTTGCTCAGTTTTAATGTAACTTTGGGTATATAGTCCGGTACGTTACATAAAAGAGCTTATAATTGTAGCCTATTATAATCTCTTTGGTTACATTACATTACGTTATAATCCGGTACGGTACGTTACACTTAAAGAGTCCGTTACGTTTGCTACACGAGCGGCTCGTGGATAAGTGGCTGTGCTGAGTGCTTGCACAGCGAGGGGTCCGCTGTTCGAATCCGTTTCAGAACATATGGCATTACAATACGTCATCACGTAAGTTTATGAATAAATTACGCTGATAATATCACGAAGTGATCGCGATATTCCCTTAGGCCAACAATTCATTTTTCACTTGGGTGGGAGAAGCGCATTGAAAGAAATCGTAGCGAGCTCTAATTTAAAAAAAATATGGATAACAAATGGTGGAAGGACTCTGTAACGTCGGCCCAGCATCCACCCTTTCCCTGCTAGGATATCTTATTTGAATTTTCACACTCTTGAAGTTTTGTGTCTCGCTATATATAATTAGCATGTCATACATAGTAGCTATTTTATCTCTGGTTTTGGTGCGGGAAACAAAATGATAGACCCTATGTTATCCTGGCAATGCCTTTCAATTGTATTTTAAGTAGCAGTCATTTATATTATCGTAATACCCAGTGTTTTCTATGGCAATGCCAGTTAACATGATTTTAGTTATGTATGTCATACTATCTATATTGCCATATGATCCTAACAAATTAACAATGTTGTATATACATGTACATATATTTATCTTATTTCTATGACAAATAAGTCTGGATTGACTTTCTTTCTGTCAATAAAATATATGTCTGTCTGCTACCGCGACCCACAAATTCAAGTTGGTTAAAATTACCGATATTTATTTAATTTGAGACCAAGCATTTGCAAATCTTAATGTTTAAACACTGATTTCATTCCCAATGTCATTGGTGATAAAACGGATTAAAATAACATATAGTCGTGTTTCGCAATGTAAGGGCTGACTGGACATCCCAGCAAACGCGAGATGGTGACACAATGTTGTTTCGATACTGGGCCATCGTCTACGACGCTGGCCCAACATTTAATCAACTTGGGGTGACCGATGTCGTGTTAGTTGGGATGGGGCTTAGGCCTACATGTATGCCCGACAGACTCGAAACGTTTTTTATTAATTTATATATTAGGCTCTACATACACAAATATATACAGTATTATGGTACAAATATGCAATTGTAAGTAAAATTGTGTACATTAGGATGTCAAATACAGGTGACCAGCACCCTTACTATGTTCGACATCCAGGATAAATTTCATATGCACTTGAATTCAAGTTTAACTTAGTGTAGAAGATAATTTTTATATACATATTATATAAACTATATGTTTCCCGTACTAAAACCAGAGATAAAATTATGCTGACGTTGCTTTAATGCTGGGCCAGTGTCGTATTCGGTGGACCAACATTATTTCATCATCGACTGAACGCCTTGGGTTACGTGTATGGGTAGCTGCGTTACGTTACATTGGTTGTACATTATATTGATCCATTGAGAGGCCGGCCATTATAATGTGTGCGACCATTGTCAGCCTATCTGCCATCTCACAGCTAATGACAGACTGATTGATCAGGTCGGGTGGGAGGAGGGGGCGGCAAGTGGCCCAATGCTGGTTTATTGTTGGGCCAGCGTCGCAGACGGTGGACCAGCATTAAGCCAGAATTGGTTTAACGTCACTGGTTTAACGTCCAATGTTGGTTTAATGTTGGGTCAGTGTCGCGGACGGCGGGCCAACATTGAAGCAGCATTGTTTGCACGTCCAGTGTTGATTGATAAAGTGATGAATAGGAATAACCCACAATGAGCGTCATAATAAGGATGTCACACATGTCAAACAGGTGACTAGGAATGGGAGGTGTTAGGAGCCTGTTATGACGCGTCCTAAATAACAGGACGTGGGTGTCATGACCTGTCGCAATGACAGGTGTCCTCACCTGTCCTAGATTACGGTTACGTATTAAAATTTCCCTTTTTGGCTGAACAGACAATTAAATGTTATTACTAGGCAAATGCATATTCACACATCCACATACGGCACTTAACACATGCTTATTACCAATATACAATACACTGAAAGCTCTTTCGCAAACTTATATCACAATCTTAAAACAAAGTATCGAAATAGCGAAGCTAAACTACTATCATCTGAAATGTCATACATGGTTCAACAGAAATGATTTGAAAAGACCTGGTCATCAATAAAAGAAATAGTAAAGAAGACAAAAGACGGAAAATAGTATTTACATACTTCATAAAATTTGATGGACAAGTAATCCCGAAATAGATTATAAAATCAGTATATTCTTTACTAAATTGATCTAGATGTATCCTATAGAATAGCCCAGCCACAGGGAAAGTCATGTAGTGATTATTTACTTTTTAGATGCAAGTAAATGAAAACAGAATAAAACAAAATTATCGATAAATCCAGTAGAAAACATACCAGCAGATCATATTGCATTTCCACCAAATTATTAAAACGAGTTAAATTGATATAAATAAAACCATCAGCAATAGTTATTAACTCTTTAAGTGCTTCATTACTACTTAACATTTTCCTTTCATTTGAAGTTGGCATTGCTCACGCAATTGCCAACTTCAAATGAAAGGAAAATACCTCCTCACTTAAAAATTAAACCTGCTAAATTTCACAATGGGGGCTTTACTCAAGATTTATACATGCATATTTGTTCAATTTCTGTCAAATTTTAGTTGTGGAAAAACAGTATGAATGCGCTTAAAAGCGTCGCCCGCACTCAAAGGGTTAACCATGTATTGAAAAACAGTATTTGTCACAATACTTTGAAAGTAACTAATTACTGCGTTTTCAAAAGGAGAATAAACATATTTAGTTAATTATAGATCCATCACCCCACCTCCCGCAATCTGTAATATGAATTAGAGTATTTTTTCCCTTCCATGATTATTTATGGACAAAAAAAAATAATTTCAAATTATATTCAAATAAATCAATTTGAGTTCCTGAATGAGAATGATATTTGAACGTATGAAACAAAATGCAGAGTCGTATATTAAAGATGGTGGATGATTAAGAATTGGAACACTTTAAGCCAGCGAGCAGGGTTCTCACTCTTCCTGGCAATCAAGGAAAACCTGGAAAATGAGTTTCACTTTTTTCTAAGCTTCACCCACAACTTCAAGTGGCTGAAAATTAATCATATTTGTTTAATTTGAGCACACGTGTTATATAATTTGAGCACAAATATTTGCAAACTTGAAATTTAGACACATATTTCATTCCCAATAACAGTGATTTGGTCGACTAATAAAACAGATTAAAGACGACAATGGACTTGATCAGCAGGCAAAGGGTTGAGGGCTAATATTACGGACGTCGGTCCAACACAGCAGCACGTGGCGTCATCCATTAAAGATGGCCGCTGAAAGGGATCAGAATGTTTTGTCAGAGTGAGGCTGGCTGTGTCAGAGTGAGGCTGGATGTGCCAGAGCGAGGCTGACTGTGTCTGCCAGCAGATCGCGGCAGCCACCAGCCCAGCACTATTACTGTATGTCACATATTGATTATTTCACCAAGTCTACCAGATTAAATCTTCACCCCTTCCTCCCTGCGGTCTATCTTTCCCGCCTCTCCCTCAGCGGCTAATTCCCCATACATCCTACGGGATCACGTGATCTGCGGATATATAACATCCCAGCAAACACGAGACGTTCAACCCAAGGTTGGTACAGTGCTGGGCCAGCGTCGTAGACGATGGGCCAACAATGTACCAACATTGGGAGAACGTCTTGTGTTTGGTGGGATGAAATTATGGTTTGACGCTTTGAGTGCTGCGGCGTTTATATCCTTCAACGCTGGTCCAGTTTAGCCTATATGTGCACAAAGTTGACCTAAAACCCCATGCATTTCATTTATTAGTAACGCATCAATATGCGTCATCTACAGTCCGAATTTGCCACAATCACCTGTACTGGGGTACCGTCAGCGTTGGAGAGCATAGCAAAAGCTGTGTTTCTATACTACAGTAATAAATAATAATATATTTTATTCAGCCTTCCAAAGAAGAGAACAATACATACATAAAATTATTTCAGTTGTAAAATAAGCATTTATTACAGTATTAAAACGACTTTAGCAGCAAGCTTAAAATATACCGGTCATACGGATTGCGGCTAAGCAGTACTTGCCTAACACTATCACATAATCCGTCTTCCGGCGTAGTGATGATTTGATGGAAACTTGTACACTGTGAGCATATGACGTATCTAAAATAAACTTAAAGAGTGATACATCGTGTTTACTGCATATAGTTCTCACCCTGGCTATCAGATCATTATGTGTACGTTGAGATCAACAATTTCATGAAAAATGTGAGGTTAACCTTATTCAAGTGATAAATTCACCTATAATGACTGACGTTTAAATCCTCACGTTAAGGCATTATGCAAATGAAATCTGTCATTATAAAATAACAAGTATTGATCAAACAAAGATGCATTAATTCATTGCGCAATCGATCGTCCGTGCACAGGATTTTTGGGGCACAACTTTACGAATGGCAATGATTACAGACTCTGTATCGCACACAGAGTCTGTTATTACGGACTGCATCTGACATATATATATATCTGACATTGGATGAAAATAAAGCTGGGATTGATATGCACGCACTCGGTGTATATGTATATGACATCCCATCTTTATTCAATACAAACCTCATCCACTTATTCAAGAGTGTCTTTTTTCTCCTTTTTATAATAATATGTAGCTATCTCTGGTTTTTGGCGCAGAAAACATATATAATATGTATATTAGAATAATCTTTTGCACTCTAATTTGAATTCAAGTGTATACTTTTTTATACTGGATCTCAAACATAGAAAGGGTGCTGGTCACCTGTATTTGACATCCTAATGTAGTCCTACACCATTTTATTTACAATTGCATATTCGCATAATTACCGTTTTTATTTGTGTATATAAAGCCTAATAAATAAATTACAACCTGCATAGTCGCAGCTTCAGCATGATATATATTACTCGCTATCAGGTGATCGCGGTAGCGATGCACCTTGACCCTATGTTGTTTCAATGCTGGGTCACAGACAATGGCACAACAACAAAACAACATTAGGTCAACCACAAGTCATGGTGGATGAAAATAGTAAGCAATTTTTTGAGAGAAAATTTAAATTTTGTCTGGATCGAAATAATCATCAAATCGTTAAAAAATGACTATTTCTTAGAAATTTTGGTAAATAGAGAAACGTGTCTATTATTAAATAATGGATTTTCTTTTCCTTAAAAAAATACTTTAGCTATTTTATTTTCAAAAGACGGTGAAGATACCTTTCTAATGATTGGTTACTAAGTATCCCATAATGGCTTTATTAGTATTACATATATTTTAAAGCGACGCAATCAGAGAAAAATCACCATTTTTATTTTGGTTCCTTGAGATGTCGATAATATCAGAAATGCATATTTTCTAATGATATGTCAACATGTCCATAAACTAGAATTAGGTGAGTTTTTTTCAAATTTTGTGTTTTACCAGTTAAAAGAGAGATAAGGGCGATATTTAATTTCAGATATGCATGTCCAAAATAAAAAATACAGGAATAACTGATAAATTGGGCTTTCAGTGCACATAACCCAAATTGAAAAGATTTTACGAAATGTTCACATAAATACCGGTATATTAAGGAAACAAAATAAAAAAAAACAGTATCTGCTTACTTGTAAAGTAAGCAGATACTGCCTTTTTGGTTTGTAGACCGTATAGACGACGCCTGCTATTCGTCCTCGGGCCAGCTGGTAATAATCCTGTTACAAGAGCCACCATACAATGATTGGACGTGTAATTGGTTGTGTCGTAACACATTCATTGTCCGCCGCCCCACACAGTCTGTACACCTGATTTCACACACGTGCTAATGTTATATCACTGTATACACCCTTGTAAGCCCACAACCGGATATATGCGTTTTCAAACAAGTTTTAACCCTTTCAACGCGGGGGCCGTCTTTAGACGTCAGAATCTGACAGCGCTGGGACCGACCATAGACGTCAGAATCTGACGTCTCATTTTGACGTCTAACGTCGAGCCCCGCACTGAAAGAGTAAAACATTTATAATGGCTGTAAACCCATAACATAGGTATTCAAATGAAGCGGAAAGAGCTAACTAAGACATTTATGATGATTTCAAATTTCATATAAAAAATTATTCCAGCGCTTGGAGGCTCAAGGCTGCAATTAATAAAATATTTTGTGGTACATTCTTAGTATTCAAATAATTTCAATTTAGAAGATATATTTTTATATTATTCACCCACTACCGCGATCCACAACTTCAAGTGGGTGTAAATTATTCATCTTTCTTTAATCTGAGATTTAATTGCAAATCTTGATGTTTAAACACACATTTCGTTCTCAATAACAATGATTTCATTGGCTAATAAAACGGGATGAAAACGACTATAGCAATGAAAGGGTTAACCCTTATCCCGCTATGTTAATTTATTTGAATTTTCAACCACTTGAGGTTGTGTCTCGCTACCGCGATCCACAACCACAAGAGGTAGAAAATTACTCATATTTGTTTAATTTGGGTCTAGACATTATCAAATGTTGATTTTTAAACACACATTTCGTTCTCAATATTAGTGATGCCATCGGCAAATAAAATGGATTCAAAACGACTATTGGGACTAAAGAGTTAATTTATTCAGCCACTTAGCTGATCATTAGCGCCTAATTAGCGGCCGCCTTATGTGCACGCCCTCTCCATATAAGGAGGTGTTACGTCATCATATGACGTCATCAATCAGTACACGCTGCGAATTTATGATGGTTTACATGATTTATTCAGCACTGGAATGATTAAATCGCACACAAATAATACGGTCAGCCGTCCTAATACCCACCTTAACTATCACAAGCCCAGCTTAACCGCCCGGAAACCCAGCTATCTCGTCTCATTTTTATTCAACCTAATTTTCTATCATTTTCATTGGAAAAGTTAAGATTTATCCTAACTTTTCTAATGAACATAAGAGAAAGTTAACCGACTGACTGCTGAAAAATTATTGTTTCGTAATTTGAAGCTGGAATTGCTAACGCAGCAAAACATATGACTATTTATGAAAAATAAACATGTGTGAAGATTAATATTTACCTGTTTACCTGAGCATCTATCACAAACTATGCCATGGATTTCAGTTGCATATTATTTGATTTGACTTGCTATGCGGTCCTAGCAGCACAGTGGTTAATTTTCTATGATTTCCAATAGAAAAGTTAAGATTTAACCTAACTATTCTCATGGAAATAAGAGAAAGTTGAGATAATCTCACGCTTAACCCTTTCAGCGTGGAGATCGACTTTAGACGTCAGAACCTGACGTCTATAGACGTCAGAATCTAAACTCTAAAGTCGATCTCCACACTGAAAGGATTGAAATATGTATAATGGCCGTAGACCATATCAGGTATTCAAATGAAGCAGAAAGAGTTAACTAAGACATTTATGATGATTTGAAATTGAAAAAACCCTTTTGTCTCCACGGGTTATACAAAAATATTTCAGCGCTCGAAGGGTTAAGATTCTCGGAATGAGTCACAAATAGTCCGATTATCCTAATTGATATTAATGTGGAAATAATAGTTTTCTTCAGTGTTTAAAATTTAATATCTATGTTTCTAACGCATGGCGAAGACAATGAATAAATGGCTAAATTTAATCCACGAAAATGATTTATTTATCAACGTTTGAACATTTTACCAGCAGCTGGCTGTGTCCGTTGTGTTGACAATACAGCAGACAGCGGTGGGTCGTGCCGCGAGCAAAAGCAGCTAATACAGTTAATCACAAAATATATTATGACGGCTTCGTGTGAATTTAACCCTGGCGATATTCAGTTGATGACGTCATTCTTCGTCTCCATGGTAACCGTCTACCTGTCCTGTTGATGCTCCTTATATAGAATATCACCAGACGAGTCAATATGCATTATTACAAATAATACCGAGAAATAGGATTAAATTTCAAATAATACGATGATTTTCGCCACCATTGAACTAGATAAAAAATTAAATGAATGGGGTTTTGGGCCACCTTTGTCCACATATAGGCTAAACTGGACCAGGAGAACCTCCTGAGGATGGTGAGATGACCCTCAGACACAGGATTCGAGATTCGAGCACTGGCGGTCTGAGGAGTACGCTACCTCTCGGTCACGGAGGCTCCATTGAAATAGATACAGCCGTTCAATCATTTTATGGGCAATAAACATGATAAATATAACAGGGGCTAATCTAGGATTTTGAGAGGGGGGTGCCCGATTGAAAAAATAAAAAAATGGGTGTCAATCAATAATCTGTTTAATCTTCACTTGAAGTTGTGTCTCGCTACCGCGCCCCATAACTTAAAAGTGGTTTAAAATTACTCATATTTGTTTAATTTGAGACCAAACATTTGAAAATCTTGATGTTTAGACACACATTTCATTCCCAATACCAGTGATTTGGTCGACTAATAAAACAGGTTTTAAATGACAATTGTCGTGATCAGCAGGATAAGGGTTAACCCTTACAGCGCGGGGATCGACTTTAGACGTCAGAATCTGACGTCTGTAGACGTCAGATTCTGACGAATAAAGTCGACTTTATACGTAGAATCTGTCGTCTACAGACGTCAGATTCTGACGTATAAAGTCGATCCCCACACTGTAAAAGTAAACATATTTATAATGATCGTAGACCCATAGCATAGGTATTCAAATGAATCGGAAAGAGCTGAATAAGAAATTTATGATGATTTGAATGTGAAAGACCCTTTGGTCTCCATGGTTCACATAAACAAATTTCAGCGCTTAAAGGGTTAGAAGAGTTTTGCTCTAGGTGCAGGCAGTCGGAGTCAGTTCAACATTTTGCCGTTTCGCGATTGAAGCACCAACAATAAGACACATTAATAATCTCT
Organism: Flabesymbios commensalis; assembly: GCA_964017125.1. Taxonomy (NCBI): domain Eukaryota; kingdom Metazoa; phylum Annelida; class Polychaeta; order Terebellida; family Flabelligeridae; genus Flabesymbios; species Flabesymbios commensalis. Next base: position 96,536,706 of record OZ024906.1, on the reverse strand, counting down.
TAATCTGTTAATGTATTAGCCGGTGCCAGCCACAATAGTGACTGACAGACAGCCCGCAGCTAACACAAATTACACAGATAGTTTTCCAAGAAGAATTGCTTAATAATAATCACGTAATCTGTTAATGCATTGGCCGGCGCCATCACAAATAGCCATCACATAACTAAGACCAAGGAAAATAGAATCTGATTCTATTTCCCTTGCTAAGACAAATTACACACGTAGTTTTTTAAGCAGACCTGTTTCTAAGACATACAAGAGTTGTGTCTCGAACAAGAAATGACAAAGCGTTCCATGGACAGTTAAATAAATGATAATAGAATGAAAACATCTATAGCGCCTAACTCCTCGGAGGGCCGAGCTCAGAGGCGCAATATTTTTTCTCGTACAATCCAACAGAACGTTTTATCATTCCCATCATAGAGTGGTATTTTGATGAAACCGTTTTTACATATCCTCACAACAAGATAAATTAGGAGTGATAGCTATTCCATGATAATTAAATTCAGTTACCCTTTGTAAGATATTATTATCAATGGAGTAGTCAAACTGCTTTTTTCCTTTCTTTTCGACATATCTACATGAATTTGCATTTTGATATATAGAAATAAATTCTCCAAATTTTGCTCCCGGGTAAAGAATAGCGCTCAACTCTTTCAGCGCGGGTACCGTCATTAGACGTCAGAATCTGACGTCTGTAGACGTCAGATTCTGACCTCTACGTCCGTAGACGTCAGATTCTGACCTCTAATGACGGTACCCGCGCTGAAAGAGTGAAACATTTATAATGGTCGGATATATACGTCGTAATATATATATATATATATATATATGTAAATATATATATATATATATCTATATATATATATATATATATATATATATATATTTGAATGAATATTGCTTTACCTCGCTTCCTGCACAATCATGGCAATATCGCGACAGAAGGAAGCCCGAAGCCGGGACTATGCCCTACTCTTATTTCGAATGACTTCAAGGGTTCTTTATAGTGCACAGTAGCATAGGCAGCACTGTTCACTCCATGCCTTTGAACAGTTTGGAGCACTGTATATGCACAACCACGATGACAAATATCCGTCCCGACTTGGTTACAGGCCCAAGTCGATACACATGAGCCATCGAGGCCGGCCATAATGGTCGTAGACCCATAACATGGGTATTCAAATGAATCAGGAAGAGCTAACTAAGACATTTATGATGGTTTCAAATTGAAAAAGCAACACTTTAGTCTCTTGGTCTATACAAAAATATTTAGTAGTAGTAGGGGTAAATAGAGAAGTAGGGGTTAAAGGGTTACTGTAATAATAAGAGGTTACAATTACAGATGTACAGACGATACACATAATATAACGGCTAAATATACCATGTCCGCGCTATGTAGAATTGATTTTGGCACTGACTATAATTGCCATAACATTAACCTGTTGACTTGTTGCCCCCTTTTTTATGCCGTATTATCAGTCAATTCTACACCGATTTTTATGCAATTTGCAAGGATTATTTTCGCAAAATACCCGCTTGGTATCTTTTTGTAATTACGACGTCCCTCTATAAACCTGTTGAATTTGTTAAAATAAAACTCCGTTTTAAGCCCTGTATTGCATTACATGTCAAAAGGTCTAACTTTGAAAAACGATCTACTATTTTACAAAATTTTCAGGGTAGCTCACTAGAAAATAGTGCTTGTAAAATTTCATGAAAATTGAGAATCGACTGAGAAATCGGCGAAGAACTTATGTGCTACATATTAACGCTATCACTCCATGTAAGTTTCTGGATTTAGTTGTACTCCAGTTGCTATTCTTACACAGTCTTTTATTGTGACGGCGACTATACACACAACCGTCTGATCCTCAGATGTCCACGTTGAACCAATACCGTTTTATTGTTGATCCAACGTTGTAGATGCTGGCCGTCATTAAAACAACATTGGTAAATACCTCGTGTTCATTGAGTAAGCAAGACCTCGAACTCTATGGGTCAACTGAGATGTAGGTCATGTAATCGGAGGCGTTTTATGAAGGGTTCTGCAAATTCAAACGAGCTTTTTGATTTACTAGAATTACTGACGATTAAAGGAGTAATAATGTACGTAAAACGGGACCCAGGCCGCGTCTTACGTACATGATTCTTCGTTTACTTCCAAACTTTTCGTGACCTAATTCCCACCGCTTACGAGATTTATTCCCTCGTTAGTTTTCCTTGTGAGCTATGGTGCGGGAAACATCTGTCTTTATATCTTGGTAATGCCATTTTATTTTATTTTATGTAGTCAGCGGCCCAAGTCTCGTATTCTACCCCCTAATTTAAATAACAACTGAATGACGTCGGTGAGTGGCCGATCTCGTCATGTGACAGGCTAAGCCACTCTTCGATTGGCCAGGGGTATTATATGCCTACAAGACTTGGACTGGACTCTATATTTATGTCAAAAAAATATCTATCTATATCTCCCTCTTTAACACGAGATAAACGCATCAAACGAGCACTCCGACCTCAAAGTAGGACGGGTCGTCATGATTTGTAAACATCATGGGCCCGCCCGCATGCGCAATGCGCAGCATGGTCAGCATCCACGTGAGTGGGGCTCGGTACTTCCCAGTACCAGCTAATACTATACAGATATCCTGGATGGCTACACACCATAGCTTACTGTATTTCCCAGTACTGTATATAATGGTTGGCTACACATGATAGCTAAGTGTATTTGGTTCATAAACCTGCAGTGTGCAGTGCTGTCTATGATACTATCATGGAGACAGTAAACTCTATCTCCATGAAAGTATGCACATATAAAACCTTTGAGGTGATTCTAGAAGAGTAGGGCATAGTCCCGACTTCGGGCTTCCTCCTGTCGCGATATTGCCATGATTGTGCAGAAAGCGACGTAAAACAATGTTCACTCACACCAAGTATTATATTATTAGGGGATAATAACAGTTTACGCTATCACAGTATTCCACGGAACCGTCTCAGCAAACACATTGACCCAATATTTGTTCAATGTTGGGCCACCGTCTACGACGCTGGCCCAACATTGAACCAACATTGGGTGAATGTCTTGTCTTTTCTGAAATTCTGATATATGAATTGGGAATGTAGTAACTCTAGAGCACGCTGCCGTATCAGGGTATTTATGGTTGTTTATGACTGAGCCTGTCATCAACGAGTGCATCAACCTTGGCATCTAGACCGTGAACGCGCAACACCGAGCCAGTGCTGGCCCAATGCTGGGCCAGCATTTACAGCATTGGCCCAAAACTAATACAACGGTGCTGCAATGTAGAATCACCATCAAACCCGGGCATCAAACACACTGGCCAGTACTTAGGCGGAGCTGTATTAAGCATCTCCCACGCTTCGCCCCAAAAGTGTTGTCCTGGCAACACGAGATGTTGATTCGATGTCGATGTACTGTCGGGCCACCGTCTGCGACGCTGGCCCGACATTATATCAACATTGGATGAACGTGTCCTCTTTGCTGTGAATTTAACACAAGATGTTGCCCCGATGCTAGTTTAATGTTGGGCCACCGTCTGCGACGTTGGACCAGCATTAGATCATTATCTCAACAGCAATGACGTTTTAAGGTTGGCCCACCGTCTGCGACCCTGGACCAACATTAAAACTACATTGGGTGAATGCTGCGTTTTTACTGCAGCATCTCCGGCAATTCGGCACCACTGATACAGCGGTGTGCCAACACTGGCCCAATGCTGGGCCGCCATCCCCGGCATTGGGCCAGCCTCAGCTCGCTGTACATGGTTGTGTATGCTAAAGGTCCTAGGTGAGGCCGTGGATTGGTGTATTTGTTTTACCCGAAAAAATTAACATGGCGGTGACTGAAAGAGATCTTGACCCCAAGGTTCGAAAAATGTCCATAACTTTTTAATGAAAGTGCGGGCTGTAAGCTGTGCATGCGGGCATGTAACTGAAATGTTACTGATTCTAAATAAACTATTTTCGTCCTGATTATTCAATAGTAAGTCTTAGATATGACCGTTCAAATAAATCTCCCACGATTTTGTACGTGGTCAATCTGTGGCTGAAACCTGTTTCAGCCACTGGGGCTATGGTTGAGTGTACAGTCCTCTGTAATACACAGTATCATCATGTACTGTGCCGACAACCCGGACATTATGAAGGTAAGCCTCTAATAACTGTATAATAACACACATTTAGAAGTCATAATACACATCGTAACACACATTTAGAAGCCATATATTTAGGTCATAATCGGTGAGTGCTGTCATCACGATCGCCGGCCTGGTTAACTTTAGACATCACTTTCCCGTCTGGAATGCAGAGTCTTCACTAAACAGTTTGGCGTGTAATATTATCCAGTGCAAAGCCAAAAGGCAGTAACTGCTTACTTGGAAAATCTGTAGTTACTGCCTTTTGGTGTGTCGTGTCAGATCCTCTCAACAGTACTGTCTGCAGAACCCAGTAAACACAAGAAGTTGGCCCAATGTTGTATTAATGTTGGCCCAGCGTCTTCGACGCTGGCCCAACAATAACCCAACATTGGTCCAACGCTTCGTATTTGCTGAGATGATGTTGGCAAATGTTCAACATGGAAAGCTAACAAACTGCCTTCATCATTAGATGCACACAATTTGTCCTCGATGCGTGTATAACACGCACAGAAGGCCGCTGGTCATAACACACGCTCAGGGGTGGAGCCAGAATTTGGAAGGGGGTCCTGCGAAGTTGTTGTATCTCGCCTTCAGCCCCCAAAATATAAGTTTTTAGTTTTAAGCAATTCTTCTCAGTGGTTTGAGGCACTACCCTAGTAAATCTCGCCAGAAAACGATGTTTTGGCGATTTTTAATAATGTTTTGACATTTTTGAAAAATGAGGATGGGGACCCCTCTACCCCCCCCCTCTGGACCCGCTACTAAGGCATAGTTTCCCATATAAGATAACGAGATCTGCTAAGCTTGGAATATGGAGCTCATTCGACCCTTTAACTCTTACAGCGCGGGGATCGACTTTAGTCGTCAGAATCTGACGTCTGTAGAAGTCATATTCTGATGACTAAAGTCGATCCACGCGCTGTAAGAGCAAACATATTTATAATGGTCGTATACCCATAACATAGGTATTCAAATGAATCGGAAAGAGCTAACTAAGACATTTATGGTGATTTCAAATTAAAAAAAAACATTTGGTTGCGATTTTTTTTACAAATTAATTCAGCGTTTTAAGGGTTAAAGCGCCGAAATAATTTTATTTCGTATAAATCATGGGGGACCAAAGGGTTGCTTGAATTTGAAATCATCATGAATGTCTTAGTTATCTCTTTCTGCTTCATTTGAATACCTATGACGTTGTGGGTCCACGGCCATTATAAATCTTTTTGCTCTTACAGTGCAGGGATCGATTTTAGACGTCAGAATCTGACGTCTAAAATCGATCCCCGCGCTGTAAGAGTTAGGCGCTAAACACGACTATAAGCGTTTCTAATATATTTTATCAGCGAAAGAAATTACTAAATGAAATGTGAGTTTCAACATCAACGTTTACATTTTTTTGTCTCAAATTAATCAAATATGAGTAATTTTCACCCACTTGAAATTGTGTCGCGTGATGATTTTAAATTGAAAAAACTCTTCGGTCTCTTGGTTTATACAATAATAGCTCGGTGCTGTAAGGATAAACACGGTTTGCTATCAACTATATCCCAGAATTAATCCAACGTGCATTGCAATTTACGCATGGTTGTTGACATGTAACTTTAATTATCTTTGACAGCACTTCTGTGATCTATCACTATATTGTGATCGTCACATACATGTACTCTAATTATTGTACAGACACCAGCGACAACCTGATTGACACTAGGGCCATCATTCAAATGCAGATGCGAAGGGGGGGGGGGTTGGGGGGGCATTTAACTAAATAGGTATCTCATTTCCTATATCCAGAACTTTATTTTTTCACACTCTGCCTTAAGCCAAACATTTATTTCAGCTCGTGTGTGGAGAAATTGTTATTTCACTTTCTTAGAATTGTTTATCTGTCGACAAAAATGAATCCCAAACTGTCTAGTATTGACCACTGTTGACCTGGAAGACAAATAAATGATGCCGAACGAAGCGAGTCTTGAAAAAATTCAAGGGCCGTTAAATCATGTTCGCCATAAGCTTGTATCATTATTTATTTTTTTCAGATATTTAATTTAATTCTCAAGAATTTTCGTCTGAAAATGTGTATTTCAAAAACAATCCAGCCTCCCCCACAGACCCCTGCTAATTGAATAGTGACCCCCTTATGCTTAGGGCCTTTTACCTTTGCATGATAGAGTTAAAATGCAGTATCTGTTTACATGTAGGACTATGAGTTACGGTTGATTTTTATTTTTTTACAAATATTTTTATTTACAAGCCACATATCAAAACATTCATACATGTATACAAATAATTCATTATTACAAACAATACAAATAATAACTGGTGATCTAAAAACAAACCGTTATCGTGCGTGGTTCCCAGCAACACGAGACCCTGAACCAGTGCTGACCAGTGTTGGCGCATCGTTTCCAACTCTGGGCCACCAACAGTAAATCAACGGTTACGGTCGATTGTCTTCGCACGATAGAGTTCGGGGCTCGGTTCCCGGTCTTGGCGGTTTGAAAGAAACCTAAAATGTTTCTTCCCCATCCACGTGTGAAAGTCAGTATTGTGGGGAGCCTCCGTGACCGAGAGGTAGCGTGCTCGGCCTCAGAACGCCAGGGCTCGAATTTCGAATCTTGTGTCTGGAGGACAGTGTCATCTCAATCATCTCACCATCCTCAGGAGGTTCTCCTGGCCCGATTTAGCCTATATGTGCACAAGGGTGGCCTAAAGCCCGATTCATTTCATTTCATTTACGATAGATTACAAGTAACTTCAACGAAACGCAATCCAGCCTTTCCATTTATTCACAGGGTATATAGCTTCGTTATTTGGTACCCGTTCTTATCTGTTGATGATCAATGTGCATGACGAAGCGAGTCTTGAAAAAATTCAAGGACCGCTAACCCTTTCAAGCCTGAATTTACCATAGTCATCTTCATTCACTACAAGCCGCGAATTGCTGTCGCAATTCTCGACTTGTAGTGAATGAAGATGAGTTGATGTAGTTTAAAAAATAAAGAAAATTGCCATGTGTTGGTAAACCAGTTTCATGGAAATTTTCATTCTAATAGCCCTAGTTGTAGGAAAATTAAGTCTGTTTTCAGGGATGTAAAATGATGCTTTAATGCATCGTGAGGACTTAAAGGGTTAAGATAATAAGCACCCTGTATCTATGTTAATAACATACCTTGATATATAATAGCGGTCTAGTGATTACGACTGACATATCGTCCGTGTCAAACAGTCCGATGTTATTGCTTGTAGCCCATCTACAGCATTACCTTGGTATCAAAGGTTGTAATACGCATTGTAAAGTGGCAGATACGCTCCTTTGATATAAAGTGACGATATTGATAGGCTGCAGAATATTATATGGTCACCTCGGTATTAAAGGGTGGTAACTGCCACTTTACAATGTGATGCTGTAGATGGGCTGAAAGCAATAACATCGTAACATAGGTGTTAGAGGGTCGTAACTGCCACTTTACCAAGTGGTAGATACAACACTTTAATAGATAGAAAGATGTTTTATTGACATAAAGCAAAGTCATTACAGACTTATTTGTCATAAAAATGATATAATATAATATGTACAAGATGGTTACCATACAAGCAAAAACAGCGTACCTTTGGTATTAAAGGGTCGTAACTGCCACTTTACAAAGTGGCAGTTACGACCATTTAATACCAATGGAAGCAATAACATCGTAACGCTGGAATTTCAAAGGGTCGTATCTCACATGGTATAAAATCATATTAAAGTGGCAGTTACGAGCCTTTGATCCAAGGAGACGCTGTGTACCACAGGCATAGCGTCTAATGTATTAAGCGCGTGTTTTCTCCCAGCCTTCCCGCTGGATCGTATTATACTCTCCTCCAGATATGCTGTATACACACGCAGGGGCGCACCCAGGGGTGCATATTACAAAGAATCCTAACTTTGATCCTATCTCGACTTTCTCATATTTCCATAAAAAAAGTTGGGATTGATCCTATTTTTTTTTAATGGAAATGAGAGAAAGAAATGAGATCAAAGTTAGGATTCTTTGCAATATGCACCCCAGAAATGTAAAAACGGGACGGGTGGGTATTGTGTGGGCACCCCCCTCAAAAATACTATTAATTTAATTAATCGGCTGAGAATTGACTTCAGTGAAATTCTCGTACAGGTCACGATATATTGTAGGTTTCCGATTTGTCGTGAATCTGATATATCGTAACTTGTACCAGAAGGAATACGGGCCAATGTTAACCAGTTGTTCAAAGTAAAATATGCTTTCAATCTTAAAACACTCATATTATGTTGGGACTCAAATTTCACATATGACACCAATTTTTCAGTGACTTGAAGGTGTGGATCGCGGTAGCGAGACACAACTTCAAGTGATTGAAAAATTATATTGAATATCTCAGTGCTCTAAGGGTTAGGATTGATCAATCAGTCTTGGCATGGCTTGTAGTTCAGTGTGTTGTGGCTAAGCTCTGCCTGGGCAGTGTATCATGTGTATAGTGGAGTAACACAGCAAACGCGATACATTGAAACAATGTTGTTTTAACGTTGGCCATACGTCTTCGCCTCTGTCCCCGCATTAGAACAACATTGTTTCAATGTGTTTTCTGGAAAGCTACGTTCACATATTCTGTGAAACTCAATAACCTTGACCTCCAATGTTTTCACCGAGCTAGCTGATACGATGAACTATGGGGGAGGGGGGTCTTATATTACATTGTTTTCACCGAGTAGCCATTTAAAAGCAAACCACAGTGTTCACATACACACGATTAGAAAGTCCGGCACGTGTACAGATATTATTATTGTATAAACCTGGAAACTATTAAGAAAAAATATATTAAAAATATTATTAATGTTTTGAAAAAAATTTAAAAAGTACTAATTTCAAATTGAGCAAAAAATACTGTGAAATTTAAAAATTATTTTAGCATTTCGAAATTATTTTTCAATTTTATAAAATCATTTTTTTATTATTATTTTTAAATTGAAGAGTAGGAATAATAATTAGAATATTTAGCAGTTTATCTTGACAATTTTGGTGGGCTGTTTTAAATTTTTAGTATGTTATCGCTGAGCTGTACTTAGGCAGTGTATAGTGGGGTAGGCTGTTGTATTTTAGTGTGTTGTCACTGAGCTGCAACTAGTGTATAGTAGGGTAGGCTGTACTGGGGGTGTTTAGTGTCTTGTCGCTGAGCTGTACCTAGGCAGTGTATAGTGGGGTAGGCTGTACTGTGGGTGTTTAGTGTCTTGTCGCTCAGCTGTACCTAGGCAGTGTATAGTGGGGTAGGCTGTACTGGGGGTGTTTAGTGTCTTGTCGCTGAGCTGTACCTAGGCAGTGTATAGTGGGGTAGGCTGTACTGGGGGTGTTTAGTGTCGCTGAGCTGTACCTAGGCAGTGTATAGTGGGGTAGGCTGTACTGGGGGTGTTTAGTGTCTTGTCGCTGAGCTGTACCTAGGCAGTGTATAGTGGGGTAGGCTGTACTGGGGGTGTTTAGTGTCTTGTCGCTGAGCTGTACCTAGGCAGTGTATAGTGGGGTAGGCTGTACTGGGGGTGTTTAGTGTCTTGTCGCTGAGCTGTACCTAGGCAGTGTATAGTGGGATAGGCTGGGGGTGTTTAGTGTCTTGTCGCTGAGCTGTACCTAGGCAGTGTATAGTGGGGTAGGCTGTACTGGGGGTGTTTAGTGTCTTGTCGCTGAGCTGTACCTAGGCAGTGTATAGTGGGGTAGGCTGGGGGTGTTTAGTGTCTTGTCGCTGAGCTGTACCTAGGCAGTGTATAGTGGGGTAGGCTGGGGGTGTTTAGTGTCTTGTCGCTGAGCTGTACCTAGGCAGTGTATAGTGGGGTGGGATGCTCCATCACGATTAGACATCATCAATCTTTTGTTGCGACATGGCTTTTGTTGTACCCCCCCCCCCCCCCCCCACTCCTCCCCCGGTAGCAGGCATGCCAACCACGAGAAAAAAATAGCAGTCGCTCACTTACCTGTTTTACTAGGTTTTGATCGATCCTGAGTGTTTAATATTTAATTGGTGATGGTCTGTATGGTCTGTAACCGTGTACAGCCTCAGTCTGACAGCGCGACGGATGGCTGATTGTGGTCTGTGGCTCAGTAAGTGAGTGAGTGAGTGAGTGAGTGAGTGAGGGAGTGAGTGAGAGAGTGAGTGAGTGAGGGAGTGAGGAGTGAGTGAGTGAGTGAGTGAGTGAGTGAGTGAGTGAGTGAGTGAGTGAGTGAGTGAGTGAGTGAGGGAGGGAGGGAGGGAGGGAGGGAGGGAGGGAGGGAGGGAGGGAGGGAGTGAGTGAGTGAGTGAGTGAGTGAGTGAGTGAGTGAGTGAGTGAGTGAGTGAGTGAGTGAGTGAGTGAGTGAGTGAGTGAGTGAGTGAGTGAGTGAGTGAGTGAGTGAGTGAGTGAGTGAGTGAGTGAGTGAGTGAGTGAGTGAGTGAGTGAGTGAGTGAGTGAGTGAGTGAGTGAGTGAGTGAGTGAGTGAGTGAGTGAGTGAGTGAGTGAGTGAGTGAGTGAGTGAGTGAGTGAGTGAGTGAGTGAGTGAGTGAGTGAGTGAGTGAGTGAGTGAGTGAGTGAGTGAGTGAGTGAGTGAGTGAGTGAGTGAGTGAGTGAGTGAGTGAGTGAGTGAGTGAGTGAGTGAGTGAGTGAGTGAGTGAGTGAGTGAGTGAGTGAGTGAGTGAGTGAGTGAGTGAGAGTGAGTGAGTGAGGGAGGGAGTGAGTGAGTAAAGTGAGTGAGTGAGTGAGTGAGTGAGTGAGTGAGTGAGTGAGTGAGTGAGTGAGTGAGTGAGTGAGTGAGTGAGTGAGTGAGTGAGTGAGTGAGTGAGTGAGTGAGTGAGTTGCTGACGGTGGGCGTGAAATCTTTGAACAGCGGGACCACTCAACTACACCCATATTTAATTATTATCTCATAAGTAAAATTAACACTTAATTTTTTATTTTTTAAAACTTAGCCAGATTCAACGCCACATATATCCTGTCTGATTATATTTCAAGGACGATGTTGATATATTGTGAATGGCAGAAGAGAAGGCCTTCTGAGCCATATGGTGGCCGTGTCAGCCATACGTCTTCTGCTCGATGGCATTTCTTGCTCAGGACAATGCTGAAAATAGACCGCCCGCCCTCAGTGGCGATAGCCAATCAGATAGGCCGGATAATTATATTAACCAATTAGATCAAATGATTGCTGTAGATGAGAAATTTAATCAGAATTAATGGTGGGGTAAAGCGCCGATCTACGTAAACTTGACTGTCAACACAGCATGTCAGCTTGTCTAACCGTCTAATAATATGTGGAAAGAAGCGTTTATGGTCTTACATGCATTCGTAGCAAATAATTTTATTTCTTTGTTTATAACCCTTAAATAGGTCCAGAAATGCAAAATGCATGCTAATTTTTATTTTCGTCTCCTAAGTAATATTTTTAATTCTGTGTTTTTTTAACATTTACCTTATGTGTTTCTGATCCCATATACCTTCATTAAACAAACAGTACAACATGGCAGGTTATCTGATAACAGACAATATGCCATCTCCAATGATAATGACGTTTTTTAGTCCAAAAACCATCATCATAAATTTGTAATTTAACAATAACACCTATTTCTCAGTCAGCAAACAATCGAGGCAAACACGCGAAGCAAACACGCGACGCAAACACGCGACGCAAACATGCGACGCAAACATACGACGCAAAAACGCGACACAAACACGCGACGCGAACAACACGTGACGCAAACACGCGGCGCAAACACACGACGTAAACAAATGGCGCAAACATGCGACGCAAACACTCGACGTTAACCCTTTAAGCGCTGATCACGACAATAATCGTTTAATCTGTACAAAGCTGAAATATTTTTGTACAAACGATCGACATCAGTTTTTTTTCAGTTTGAAATCATCATAAAAACCTTAGTCAGCTCTTTCTGCATCATTTGATTACCTGTTTTATGGGTCTACGACCATTATACATTTTTTAATTCATTTACAGCGGGAATCGACTTTAGACGTCATAATCTGACTCTTTACGTCAGATTTTGATGTATAAAAACGGTCCCCGAGCTTAAAGGGTTAATGTTTCATTAGCCGAGCAAATTACGGCTATTGGGAACGATATGTGTTTTTAAACATCAAGATTTAAACAAATATGAGTAATTTTCACCCACTTGAAGTTGTGGATCGCGGTAGCGAGACACAACTTCAAGTAGGTGAAAAATTAAGATTATTAATTTATCGCCTTAATTGTTAAATTAATACAACGTAAACATCTTGTGTTTGCTGAAAATATGTGTTATTATTAAATGTGTAGTGACTAATAGCAGAAATACATAATACAATTGTATTATGCATTTCTAGTAATAGTAAACCATATCATTGAGAGCCATTTTTCCCGGTGGCACATATTTGCATACGATTTGCATATTTGACCTGTGGGTGAAACAACATGTATTCTCCAGAGTTTGGAAATATAATCCCTCGGTGTCTCATCTCCCAAACGGTGTCATATCAGCAGTCAATACCACATGTGGAGAATCTGCTAAATATACATAAAAAATACATTGGAATTTTATGTGAAATCTACAGTTTACTTTTCAGTTATGATATCGGTTATTCTAATAGTTTATTTAAATATTGTATTTTAACCCTTGCAGAATCTGACGTCTACATTACTATGGTCGTAGACCCATAACATAAGTATTCAAATGAATCGGAAAAAAACTAACTAAGACATTAATGATTATTTTTTCAATTGAAAAAAACCCTTTGGATTCCAAGGAAAAAAATCAGTGCTTTATGAGCTAATACATGTATAAAATAACATGACATTGTGTTTGTTGAGGAAGATGTATTATTTTCTTTGCTCGAAAATGACATTTTTGCTTTATGTGTAGTTATTGCAGTTATTCTCTTCGTCAGTTCTGAAAGTTGATTTATCTATTAATCTACGTTAGTTTATTGTATGGTAACAGACCATTTATCGTCTTAATGTTGTCGTTTTCTGAGATGTTTCATTCCCATGAGGTTTATTCTCTGGGACTTATCAATCAACCTGGAATTGACCATCCACACATGAAACCAATGCTGATTCAATGCTGGACGGTGGCCCATCATTGAACCAGCATTGAATCAGCATTGATCAGATACACATGGACTCTGGTGGTCTTTCAAGAATGCATAATTTATGATATTGATCAATATATGCACATTTACTATGTATAAATCCCGTAAGGAATCTGACAATTCCTCCGCGTGTGCAAAACCATACTTACCATGAGAAGCACTAAAGCACGGGTAACAATAAAAGAAGCGGGGAGTAATCAGGTCAAATATAGTTTTTTTAGAATCAGCAACATTTCAGTTCCATGCCCGCATGGTCAGCCTAGAGGTCGCACAGTCATTAAAAAGTTATGGACATTTTTTGAACCTTGGGGTCGGGATTGCTCTCAGTCACCACCATGTTGGATTTTTCGGGTGAAACAAATACATAAATCCACGGCCTCGGAGAAGGACGACACGACAAGGGTAACAATAGAAGAATCCTGGCGATATTTATGATGTACACGCCACTAAATTGAAAAACTAATTTAAAAACACCAAATGTCAGACATTGACATGAGGTATTCCACAAGTCGTCTTAAATGTGACATTGGTCGTGTCGTGTTTCGTACGTAGCAAATGTGACACTGCGTGATGGCTGATCTATTTTTACAATCGGGCGGAAAAGAAACTGCGACTATACACAGATAATGAGTTTGTAAAATGATTTTCTCCTGAATGTCGTTGTCATTTGTTTTTCTCTTCTGTCTGTGTTTGGGACATCGTGTTTGGAACATTGTGTTTGGAACATTGATTTTTGCTGATAAATCCCAGGCTTCCTGAATACGGTAAATCTGGTATTATTGGCGAGGTTTTAATTTGCGCGAGGACAATTCGCGACTGGAAGAATCTGGGGATTTTTTTGGTATAATAGCGCTACTAAAGAAAAATGAAAATTCGCGAATTCTTAGCTTAATGAAAAAATCCCAAAATAAAAAATTCGCGAAAATTACCAGATCTGCATTAATCAATATTCCATGTACGTATAAAAACACATGTTATATATATATCTAGCAGCGGTGATTTCAACTCGATCCCTCCACCATCAACTGCTACCCAGCAAACACGAAACATTGACCCAATGTTGTTCTAATGTTGGCCCGCCGTCGTCGACGCCGGCCCAACATTAGAACAACATTTTGTCAAAGCCTCGTGTTTGCTGGGATATAACTTGAGGCACTAGCCTGGTATAGCTAACAAATAAAACTAACAAATCATTTTAATCGGACCCCCCTTTGTCAAATTTCTAGATCAGCCCTGACACTTGTCGTTTTGGTAACACCTCTCCCCTTACGGAAATCACCCCCGAGCCCCCTCCCTCCGTCACCCCAGTTCTATTTTATTGAACACTCCTACTTATGTGATAATTGTAGTCATAGAGATGATGGATGACGTAATGTCGGCTGTTCTTGTTGCTGCACGCCCCCGCCGTCGGGGCTGTTACTTTAGCTGCCCGTCTATCACACTAAGCCATAACATTGATCCAATGTTTGGCCGGCGTCGTATCTGATTTAACCCTTATCCTGCTGATCACGACTTTTGTCGTTTAAATCTTTTTTATTAATCGACCAAATCACTGTTATTGGGAATGAAATGTGTCCAAACATCAAGATTTGTAAATATTTGTGCTCAAATTAAAAAAATATGAGTAATTTTCAACCACTTGAGGTTGTGGATCGCGGTAGCGAGACACAACCTCAAGTAGTTGAATTTAAATAAATTAACTTAGCATGATAGGGATTAAAATATGCCATGATCCCAGCAGACACGAGACGTTGAATCAATGTCAATTTAACGTTGGTCCACGGTCTACGACGTTGGACCAAAGGTAAAACAACATTGATTCAATGTCTCGTGTCTGCTGGGTATATTATGAGACATTGGAGCTTAAAAGAAGCTAACCCTTGTGCTGCTAGGCCGTATTTATCATCTGTATATGGTTGTCGTCGATCAGTGGTCGACCCTTGTGCTGCTAGGGCCGTAAATATACGGTTTCAAGTGTGTTTTAGATCAATAGAAATATCACTGTAAATTTTTTTTTCTTCGTAGATGCTCTGGTAATTCAATTATTCAATATTGCTGATGCCTATTATTCATAAATATCAATATTTCTCGTCATTTGTGACTGGAAATTGGCTTTGGCAGAGGATTTACGTAACGCGACTCACAAAGTGGATAAAAACTATGCATCTTTGGTTAATTTGGGACAAAATATTTTTAAATTTTGATGTTAAAGCGCCGTTTTAGTTCCCAATAACAATAATTTGATTGACTAATGAAGAAGATTAAAAATGACACAAATAATTCGGCTACAAATAAGTTAAGTTTCCAATAATGAGCTCATAAAGAGACGTCTCTCGGTATCCGTCCAAATCACACAGGTTTGCTAAAAAGATTTGTTACAAACAAAAACTGAAATAAAGTAATTGATTCAACAATAATCACACTAATGCAAGTCATAAAAAACATTAACCGGTATACCGGGTATTGATAACCCGTCATACCGGGTAATGCTTTTTATTACATGCATTATTGTGATTACATTATAAAAATGATTCATTTGTATATCTCGTTTGTGTGAGAACGAATAGTTCAACATATAAATAGACAAGATAAATCTTGAGACCATGGTGTAGTCTTTAAAAAAGCTGTTATTTCAGTTTCAGAAAAGGGGGGGGGGTCGAGGGATTCCTTTTTCTAAGACTGAAATGCTTAAACATGGATATTTTAAACTCTAAATTTATGGGGCTGTTTCCTCAAACACCAATTTAGCAGCTGAAAAGAACACAAAATCATCATTGGTTGTTCGTCTGGTTTGCTGTATGGCCCATTGGCTGTTTGTCTAGTTTACTAGTATGACCCATTGGCTGTCTGTCTAGTTTGCTGTTTGGTCCATTGTCTGTCTGACCAGTTTTCTATTTCTATGCCTGACTCACTCTCCGTTTGTTTTCAGCCCGATACTATTTTCGTGCTGACTGTTCATACTTTGTTCGTTGATCTGATGTTTAGTTTTTTAGAGTAATGATTAACCTATTTTTAACATATTACTCATCAAATTATCTATTATTGCCAGTTTTAGCCGCTTGAATTTGTGCCTCTCTGACACGGGCACCGACACTGACACCGACGCCGACGCGATTCTCGACTAGAAAAGAGTGAAATTACCCAGATTTAGTAAAATGCAGGCAAATCATTTTTATATTTTGCCGATTGCTATGGACGTGAGACGTTAAAAGTAATTGTTTAATGTGCTTATATAAAGGTCTGAACTGGCACGCAAAGAACAAATAGACATGAGTCTTAAGCTGAATCTTAAACTGTATCTTCAGCTGAATCTTCAGCTGATTCTTCTGAATTTTTAGCTGAAACTTCAGCCGAATCTATATCTGATATTTAGCCGAATTTTTAGCTGAATCGCCAGTCGAATCTTTATAGGTTAATCTCTGGATGAATTTTCAGCTTGAGGCTGAATATTTCACGGAATTTTTAGCTGAATCTTAGATAATTTTTTAAATGAATCTTTGGTTGAATAATTAGATGATTCTGCAGTTGAATATTTATGTGTATTTGTAACTGAATCTTCAGGTTGGTTGGCTGGCTGGCTGGCTGGCTGGCTGACTGGCTGACTGACTGACTGACTGACTGACTGACTGACTGGCTGGCTGGCTGGCTGGTTTGGTTATCTTGCTGGCTGTCTGTTTACAAGCCTCTGGTAGCACGTCTCTCGCCTGACTGACTGACTGACTGACTGTCTAGCTGGCTGGCTAACTGTCTAGCTAGCTGGCTGACAGCTTTGCTGGCTGTCTGTTTACAAGCCTCTGGTAGCCCGTTTCTCGCCTGACAGCCACTTAGTCAGCCACTGTCCACGTCCATAGTTGACAATGGTAACCAGGGCCTGTCATGTGTGAGCGACACGGGGAGCGACATGGACGTGTTCTCATCAAACAAGTGATGTCCACCCAATGTCGGCTTAATGTTGGGACAGCGTCGCAGACGATGGCCCAGCATTAAGCCAGCTTTGGATTGACGTCTGTGGTTGCGGTGTCGGTAGCGGTCTGCTCACTGGCTATGCGGTGTGCGTACACACCTTGTGCACATTGGCTGCCATTACTCGATGGCTCCTGCCTGTAGACCATGGTCATCCAGCCAGCCAGCCAGGCGGGCTGCTGTAACACGCGAGTCGTCACTGCCCTGCCTCAGACTACCAACCAGGCATAATGCAACACAATTAAATGGCCGCCATCTACCAATATTCCCAGCCACTGGTAGAATAACAGTAGTGGAAGGTGGCCAACAAAGACATGTTATTGTAGGAGTAGGACAGACAGGGCCTGGTACCATGAGGCTTAAAACTGCCACCCCCACCATTAGCAAGGCATCTAATTAAATATTAATTCTGACATTGCTTTCTGGCAGTGGGTATTGATTATGCCTCCAACACGTGTTTTGTGAACAGGCAACACATTCATTATTCATCACCAAGTCACAACACACAATGACCAACTGCAATCATCATCAGCACGTTTAGTGATGTAGATCAATCAATCAATCAATCAATCAATCAATCAATCAATCAATCAATCAATCAATCAATCAATCAATCAATCAAATAATCAATCAAATAATCAATCGATCAATCAATCAATCAATCAATCAATCAATCAATCAATCAATCAATCAATCAATCAATCAATCAATCAATCAATCAATCAATCAATCAATCAATCAATCAATCAATCAACCAATCAATCAATCAATCAATCAATCAATCAATCAATCAATCAATCAACCAATCAATCAATCAATCAATCAATCAATTTATGTGGCAGGAAAAAATGGGATTCATTGCTTGAAAAAATAATTGAAAAAACTATTGATCAGGATAATTAAATGCATGCTTGTCTTTTTTTGGCTTCGACTCGTCAAATATATAATAATGTTAAATGTCTATCGTTGCTAATTTATCTTTTTTCCCGCCTCTGTATATTCGGCATATAATATAGACTACTCTGTATGAAATAAATAAATAAATGTTTGTCGTGCAATGTATATATAAGTAAATAATTAGCCGAGAGTATCACATGAAAAAATAATTGTCCACAATGCACCGTATATTTAAATAAATAAATAGCTGAGAGTGTAGCTTGAAAAAATGATTGTTCACAATGCAGTGTATATAGAAATAAATAAATAGCTGCGATTATGACGTAACATAATCGCCCTTTAATGTTGATTGAAAAAAACAATGATATTTTATCATATAAAAATGAGCCGGTAGACCCCTAACATATTAAATTTATTTTTTCCCATGCATCACATGGTTTATCTATCTGGGTAATGTCCCAGGGAACCTGAAACTTTCACCCAATGCTGTTTTGATGTTGGGCCAGCGTCCCAGACAGTAAGCCAACATCAAACCAGCATTAGGTCAACGTGATTGCTGTGATCCTAGTCGTTGACCATGATGGTTTAATGTTTGCCCATCGTCTACGGGCCAACATTAAACCAGCATTCGGTCCACGTTTGGTGTTATCTGTGGTCCAAATCACATTGTCACAAGGACATTTAGGGGCCACCATTCAATCTCCAAGGAGGGGGGGGGGGCTGGAGTATTTTTGAAATTAATAATTTCGGGCTGACTCTCCATGAAATAAATATTGTATTTAAGAAACTGTTCTGAATAAACATGTAATAAAAATTAAAATTTTCATGGCGCCGCCTAGCCGGGTTGAAATAAATAATTTGTCCTCGACAAACATTGTCCCACCCCCTGCCCCTGGAGATTGAATGGTGACCCCTTACAGCCTGCCATCACTGTGATGTATGTCAGTGATCATTATTATGGGTGATGTATGGCGTATTTGGGGATTTCCCCGGGGTTTCTACATAGCGTGTCTGTCAGCACATATAACCTGCTCTGTCAGCAAACACCATACACTCAGCCAATGCTGGGCTAATGTTGGACAGCATGGCCCAACAATAACCTAACGCTTGCTTAATTGTGTTGTAATATCGTGTTTTCCGAGCTGCTTGCTTTGGATGAAGTGATCATACGTGCAAATTTATATTTTCTCAAACCATATCACGGTTCTTTATAATCGTGAATATTTGATGTTAATCAATTGTACAAATTAATTTATTAAAATAATCACATATTTTATAAACGGAATACAAAATTTGCATCGCAATATACAATTTGTATTCTACAATATTGCGATATGGTAATTGTGCTCCTGTCTCATGTAGTTTATACATATCTGTATTATATCTGATTAGTCCAGTTCAGCCTATGTGTGTACAAAAGTGGCCTAAAACCCCATTCATTTCATTTTTATCACACATATCTGATTTATGCAGATGTTATGAAATGAAACTGTTGTCAAATTTCATCATTTTGTATTGAAACCTATAACTAAAAGCTGCTAACAGTTGTTATTCAGACACTAATTCCCTTAAAGGGGACAGTAATTTATCTTTGAACTATTTGGTGCATGCATTGTTAATATCATGGCGGCCCTTGTGTATTTTCTACAAACAGTCCGCCATCATGGATGTCATTGTTACCCGCTCATTCCCCAGGGGGCGCCATGTACCCGCCGCCCTGTGTCATCAAGACAAACCACATCACCATAACAGCCATGTGAAGGCAGAAGACCATAACTCACTGCTTCTCAACTGATAATTTACTGTATTATTGCTTTGAAACCACATCACCATAACTGCTCTGTATTGTAAATCCAAAAAGACTTAACTGTCACTTCTTTTCACGCGATGAGTTACTGTGTTTTTGCTTTGCAGTCATAACACCTTAACAGCTCTGTCAGAATGCGATAACTGTTCACATATGAAGGGATCACTTACTGTATTCTGCATCTGCGCTACAGAGCAGCTCTGCCTTACAAAGCAATAAGGCAGTAACTGCTACTTTTCAAATGATCAGCTACAGTATTTTGACTTTGCACAGCACAAGGGTCTAGTTAACTCAACTCGTTGACATGGTGTTGTTTCATTGAAACAGCACTGTGTCAACGAGTTGTGTTAACTGGGGGTGCATGCCTCAGGCTGGGCCTCAAAGAGACACAATATATTATGTCTAAATGTCACTTTATGTGCTTGGCATAATCACACCTTCTGATGGCAGATGGACATGAATGGTGCACTGCGCAGGGTCACTGCGCAGGGGCACCATGCAGGGTCACCTCGCAGAGTCACCACGCAGGGTCACCGTGCAGGGTCACAGCGCGAGGTTTCTGCGCAAGCTCACCACGCAGGGTCACCACGCAGGGTCACCGCGCAGGGTCACCACACAGGGTTCACGCGCAGGGTCAACACGCAGGGTCACCATGCTGGATCATAATGCATGGTCACCGCGCAGGGTCACCACACGATAACACATTGAAATGATGTTAATTTGGGTCCGATATATAGGAAAATACAACACTCTTCCCAGTGCTGTATTTTCCTATATCGCACGAGAAATGCAGCGTATATTTTCTCTCACTATCAAATCAAATTATATATATATCAAATCGTCGCCTCGGAGCTAAAGGATCCTATCTGCCACTCTAACGAGTGTCAGATAGGATCCTTTAGCTCCGAGGGGACGAAATTATATCTCGCTTCCCTGACAACTTTTTCACTGATACATATGATCGATATGCCACTCATCTGTTTATATAATTATTCAGCGTAAACTGACTAATCATGCTAATAGGCCCACATGGACTATACAGTAATAAATTACAGGGGTACTATGATTCCATGTTGTGTATGAAAATGTGCTGTGCATGTCAATACTTAGCTTAATTAATAAATGACTGAATGATAAAATGGGGGGGGGGGAGAGTTATCTAATGGAATAGAGTCACCAGAATGGGATCACAAAATATAAATACTTATTTAAAAAAAGATGTCCCTTAAAGTTATTTTATATAATTAAATTCATTAAAGGGACATACACAGGTCTAAAATCATAAAAAAATCGGTGATCTTATTTTAGCTTAATTATATGACCATAATGGAAACATGTCCATAAACTAGAACTGTAAAAGTTTTTTTAATTTTTGTGCTGCGCATTCACCAGTTTGGCTAGATATAGAGACGACATTCCTGATTTCTAATTATTGACAACCGTGTCAAAAATAAGAAATACGGGAATTTCGTGTCTATATCTAGCCTAAATGGTAAGTGCGCAGCACAAAAATTTAAAACTTCTGCAGTTTTAGTCTATGGACATGTTTACATCATATGGTCATATTAAGAAGCGATTTTTTGATGAATTGGGTTATTTTCCCTCTCATACGTCCCCGATGGAGCCATGCCATATGAATTATGGACGGCTATTCCCTTCAACCAGAATAATGAAAACCCAATAAACACTAGACGCTGAGACAATGGTGATATAATGCTGGCCCACCGTCTGCGACGCTGGCCCATCATTATACCAATATTGGCTTTGGGAATCTGACTGTTTGCTTAAAAGGTTTTCCCAGAACTCGTTTTGTGTTCTACAGAGTGAGTCACTGCAGGATACCTATATATTATACAATTTTACTATTCCAGTCGGCCGGCCCCGATGACTCGTTCGTATCGACTGGGGCTTGTACCCTGGAGGTACCAGGTTCGAATCCCGGTCGGGCCGGATATTTGTCATCGTGGTTGTGCATATACAGTGCTCCAAGCTCTTCAGAGTCCTGAAGTTTACCGTTCTGCCTATGGTATGTGCAATAAAAAGAACGCTTGCAGTCATTCGAAATAAGAGTAGGGCATAGTCCCGGCTTCGGGCTTCCTTCTGTCGCGATATTGCCATGATTGTGCAAAGAGCGACGTAAAGCAATAGTCACTATCACACTGAACCCCTTACCCGCTACATCAACAAAATAAATTTCCACCCACTTGGAGTTGTGTCTCGCTACCGCGATCCACAACTTCAAGTGACTGTAAATTACTCGGATTTGTTTAATTTGTAGCCAAACATTTGCAAATATTGATGTTGAAACATCAATTTTATTTCGATTAATAGTGATTTATTCGGCTGATAAAACAAATTTAAAACGATTATAGTCGTACGTATGGCCTTAATGTCCCCTATAGTGGCTTCGCTGTGTTTTAACCCTTGGAGTACCGATGCCCACCATAGGAGCCTAACCCTTAGAGCATTGATGTCCACTATAGTAGCCTTACATAGTTTTAACCCCTAGAGCTCTGTTGTCGACCATAGTAGCCTCTCTGTGTTTTAATCCATAGAGCTCTGATGTCCACTATAATGACTATAGCACCCCAAGTGTCTTAACCTTTGGCGCACTAGCGTCCACCGCAGTAGCCTTTCTATTTTTTATCAACACTTTTGTAATCATTTATTAAAATAATTTAATATATCAGAAATACTGAAGTGCTGATATTCCATGGGACTAGAATTTCAAAAATCCGAGTAATGTTCAATTACTTGAAGGTGTAAATCGCGGTAGCGAGACGCAACTTCAAGTGACTGAAAATTCAAATTTTCGTTCAACAATAACCCAGCATTGTTTGAACGTCTGGTGCGAGATGTGTTGCTTGTTATCCAGCAAACATGAGACACTGGGCCAATGTTGGTTTAATGTTGGGCCACCATCTTCGACGCTGGCCCAACATTAAACCAACATTGGTCCACCATCTCATGTTTTTGAGGGGTATTGATTTTTTTCCCGTGTATCGACTCCCATCCAGCCTACCTACTGGGCGCGGGAAGAGAAGGTGAGGGGGGGGGGGCAGATACAGGCTGTGATGTGTATACCGCGCGGGTATTGATTTCTATATTCCGGGTCGCGTACTGAGCAGTCACTCACTGGTAGGTGCTCTATCCGTCATGTCAACCCTACAACGCCAGCAACGTAGAATGTATTACCATGGAAGTTAAAACCTGGTGTATTCAAGCCTGAATTTTTCATTGTCATTTATCCACTACAAGCCGTTAATTGCCCCAGGACGATTTCGAAAAATAAGATGACTTGACGTGGATATTAAACTAAAAAAACTTACCATGTATTGGTGAAACAGTTTCATTGAAATTTTCCTACACCTTAGTTGTAGCCTTGTAGGAAAATGAGATCTGTTTTGAGGGATGTAAAATGATGCTTTATTGCATCGTGATGGACTAAAGGGTTAATATAACCCCTGATCTGCTATATCTGTATAACCTTTTAACTGCAATGGCCGTGTATATTACATCACATTACATGATGTTATTTCACATGATGTTATTTCACATGATGTTAATATATAATATAATATAATATAATATAATATAATATAATATAATATAATATAATATAATATAATATAATATTATATTATATTATATTATATTATATTATATTATTGTATTGTATTGTATTGTATTGTATTGTATTGTATTGTATTGTATTGTATTGTATTGTATTGTATTGTATTGTATTGTATTGTATTGTATTGTATTGTATTGTATTGTATTGTATTGCATTGTATTGCATTGCATTGCATTGCATTGCATTGCATTGCATTGCATTGCATTGCATTGCATTGCATTGCATTGCATTATACAACACTCTGGTTTGTAGAGTTCGATTATTAGGTTCAGTGATTATTCTCTACGAGCAATAGTCATTACAATTTTACTATTATGATTTTACGCAAACCATATTATATATAAACAATGTCTTTATTCTGACGTCCATGTTTCTTTCTGTCTTTTCAGGTATGTATTCATTTGAATTCGGGGTAATCATTTTATTTGGTGCATGTGGTGGTAAGTTTACAACCTTATAATCTTCCTGTTTTGTGCTCATCCTGGTAAGTTTGTAACGTTTTTTTATCGCACGGTGACATTACACGAGCATTGTTTCAACCTACTGTTGTAACGGAAGTGTCGCAAAAGGATGTGTATGCAAAGACGAAACGTTCGGCCAATACTGGTTCAATGCTGGGCAGCATCCCCTCGTGTTACCAACCAGCACAGTGCACCATTATAATCCGAAAAGAGCAAGAAACTGGTTTTCATTGAGTGGTAGAATCCTCCTCTTGTCGACCTTCTAGGGGCACATGTTACTAACCATGCTACAGTCAGTGGTAGTACCCCACCCTCTCTGGCCTGGTGACATCGCAAGGCTCTGACACAGAGACCTCCCTGTTTAAAGAGATTAGCTCTGATATGATCACTGAATTTTGCCTGTTGAAAAAGGCCTACTTTTAATAGGTACTCGAATTCGCCTCAGTTTCATGACACCCAAGTTTTTCGAGTGTCGTTATTTTTTTTCACTTGCTGTATACGTAAAATGGTAGTCCGTGTGCCCGGGTCTGCTGCGTAGTGTGCTTGGGAGTTAAACATGCTAACTCTAGGACTGATCCTAACTTTTCTAATGAAAATGAGAGAATGTATTAAAATCAAAATTAGTAAGTTTAGGAATATATGCTCCAGACCTCTTTACGTCTTTCTTGTCCACGTGTATGTTGTGAAAAAATTATATCGGATAGGAGAACAGCTTCCAAACTAAGCCAAGCACAAAATACGAAAAAAGAACAGTTTTTTGCCATTTACAGATCATTGTTTGGCTGATATCATTGCTCGATTTTCACCTCAGATTTGCTAGAAAATCTAAAATTGTTATCGGTCGGCTCAAGTCACAAACCCTGGACGGGCTAACAATGCTGATATTGATAAAACACGAGACATTGAGCCAGTGCTCGTTCAATTGTGGTCCGACGTCGCAGACGTTGGCCCAGCATTGAACTAGTATTGGCCCAACGTTTCGTATTTGCATACACATCCTTTTGCGTCACTTCCGTTACAACAGTAGGTTCAAACAATGCTCGTGTAATGTCAGCCCACTGTCACGTCCGTTCCACTATTGCGTTGAAACAATTCTGGTTTAATGTCGGCCCAGCTTCTACGCCGCTGGCCCGACATTACACCACCATCACCTCACAGTTTTGTTTGCTGGGAAGCCGGCTTGGATGTGTCGCTTTTAGCACTAAGTACGTTCTGACCCTTGAAATCAATATTTGTATGTATGGCTGCCATGTAATAAATGCTTTAGATATCTATCTGGCAAATCTCAAACGATTGGTGATATTGTTATCTGCAATGCTGGTTTAATGCTGGCCGACCGTCTACGACGCTGGCCCAACATTAAACCGAAATCAACTGATTGGTGAGATTGTTATCTACAATGTTGTCTTAATGTTAGGCCACCGTCTACGACGCTGGCCTAACATTCAATTAACATCAAGTGATGCTGAGATTTTTATCTGCTCAACCTCCGGCGATGCAGTCAGTGTTATATAAATATTACTCCACCTTTTCAACACGCAAGTATTTAACCCTTTGAGTGTTAAATTTATCAAATTAATTTTTAACTCACTTGAAGTTGTGTCTGGCTACCGCGACCCACATCTTCAAGTTGGCTAAAATTATTTATATTAGTTTAATTTGGGACATTTGCAGGCCTAAATGTCGATGTTCAAGCACCCATTTCCTTACCAATAACTCTGATTTAACCCTTTCATCACTGAAGACCGTTTTTGTGTGCTGAATGCCATAGCATTCAGCAAACATCTAATGAAACGCATTAAAAACGACTATAGTAGACTATACGGACTATATGCAGCAAACACAAAACATTTCTATGACATTTATGCAATGTTGAACCAACGCCATTTTTATTCATCTTGCCGCACTTTCCATCTCAAGATGAATAAAAATGACATGATTTCATAATTTACCAGGGTCAAATGTCGGTTATCTCAAACAACAGTTCAAAATATATCAACAGCACATGTCCAATGAGTAAGGTGTTCGCCTAAAGGCTCAAACCTTACTCACTGGACGAGTGCTGTATTTTACCATATCGCATGAACATCGTTTGCATGTCATATTTCGCAATCCATCTCTGTGATGGTGATGGCGTGTATGATTTATATTTCGATAAATTATATGTGCATGGAAATATTGCAATTAGATAATATCTAATCTGGTCTACTGCAACGCCATGCTGTCCGGGGCTACAGCCTTCCAGCTCGTCCGCTTGCAGCGACTTCAAAATCGTGCTGCTTGACTGGAGTCGGTATCCTAGACCACATCACACCCGTTCTTAAAGAAATGCATTGGCTGCTGGTGGCGCATACATTTTAAAGTATTTTCAAAGCGTTGCGTGGTCAGGCACCACAATACTTAGGTCAGCTGTGCTGTTACAAACAACGTCCTAGTCATCTCAGACAACCTAGAGATGTACAAGTGCTTCTGACACAGAGGTCAGCCACAGAGGCAGCTTTTAGTTAGTTAGAAGGATCCCACCCTCCACTATGTTCCGATAACACTTTGTGGAGGGTGGCGTTTGCGAACTACTTTTAGTGTACAAGGGCCTGTCCTGTGGAATAAACTTCCACATGATATCAAGGCAGCAAACTCTGTGAATATTTTTGAGAAGAAGTTAAAAACACATTTTTTTAGAATTTACTCTACCTAGCTAATGACAATATTTATTCATAACTATGTTTATTTATTTTTTTAACATAACTTTATATTTAATGATATCATGATGTAAATGATGTTATTATTGATAGCGCCATGATCAGCTGTGCTGGAATTGTGCGTATGTTTTTAAATACTGCAAATAAATAAATAAATATCTGAGAAGATTAAGGCTTCTGCTCGAAAATAATCTAATAGTAGTGGTTTTTGCGCACACCTCTCTAATAGTAGTGGTTTCTGCGCACACCTCTCTAATAGTAGTGGTTTATGCGCACACCTCTCTAATAGTAGTGGTTTATGCGCACACCTCTCTAATAGTAGTGGTTTCTGCGCACACCTCTCTAATAGTAGTGGTTTATGCGCACACCTCTCTAATAGTAGTGGTTTATGCGCACACCTCTCTGACAGTAGTGGTTTCTGCGCACACTTCTCTAATAGTAGTGGTTTCTGCGCACACCTCTCTAATAATAGTAGTGGTTTATGCGCACACCTCTCTAATAGTAGGGGTTTCTGCGCACACCTCTCTGTACATATTGGCTCTCCCACGCTTCTGTACTCATTGACATGGTGTGTCATGTGGACAGACTGTCAATGAATACAGATGTAATGGTCGCTGATGTCCACCATGTGGTCAACATCGATTCGACACATAACAAGCAGACGGTAATGTCAACACATGCGCCACTGTTCTGCCATAAGCGGGTATGTCTGTACAATATGTCAACATATTTACCACTTGTTCTGCTACAGGCGTGTATCATATCGTTTTCATTGATGTAAAATATTTTGTAGACATACTAGTATGTCTACACAATATTTTACATCAATGAAAACGATTTTACAGACAGACAGACAGACAGATATTTTATTGACAGAAATAAAAGTCATTACAGACTTATTTGTCATAGTAATAAGAGAGATATATTTACATTGCATTTTTTACTGCAAATTTCAAATTGGAAGAGTACAGAATTGCATCTGTGCCATAGATAATCATCTGAGAAGATATCAAATGTGCGGGAGTGAAATATCAAATTAACTATTGATCAATAGCATTCCAACTGCACACTCCAGGCCTTTGAACAGCATGTAGCACTGCATGTGACCAACCACGATAACAAGATAACAAGCATCAGGCCCGGCCCGGATTCGAACCCAGACAAACTGAATGTTCCACCGCGAAGTTAATCACATGCATTATTAGCCCTTAAAGCGCTGAATTAATTTGTAAAAAACATCGGTTTTTTAATTTGAAATCATCATAACTGTCTTAGCTAGCTCTTTCTGATTCATTTGAATACCTATGTTATGGCTCTACGGCCAGTAGACATATTTTCAATCTTACAGTGCGGGGATCGACCTTAGACGTCAGAATCTGACGTCTACTGACGTCAGATTTTGACGACTAATGCTGATCCCCGCGCTGTAAGGGTTAACCCTTTCAACGCCGATTTTTTTTGGTATAAAACATGGAGAGCAAAGGGTTTTTTCAAATTTGAAATCAGCATAAATGTCCTGGCCATAAGTATTCATTTGAATTCTTGGTCTATACGCCCATTATAAAAATGTTAATTCTTTCAGTTCGGGGACGA
This sequence comes from Flabesymbios commensalis, assembly GCA_964017125.1. Taxonomy (NCBI): domain Eukaryota; kingdom Metazoa; phylum Annelida; class Polychaeta; order Terebellida; family Flabelligeridae; genus Flabesymbios; species Flabesymbios commensalis. The sequence continues at coordinate 96,508,380 of OZ024906.1, read as the reverse complement.
CTTCAGACTGCATGTGCTGAACATAGCATGCTAAGCACATGTGCTGAACATAACGCACTGAGCGCATGTGGCAAACATAACCCACTAAGTGCATGTGCTGAACATAGCGCACTAAGCGCATGTGCTGAACATAGCGCACTAAGCGCATGTGCCGAACATAACACACTAAGCGCATGTGCCGAACATAACACACTAAGTGCATGTGGCAAACATAACCCACTAAGTGCATGTGCTGAACATAACGCACTAAGCGCATGTGCCGAACATAACACACTAAGCGCATGTGCCGAACATAACACACTAAGCGCATGTGCCGAACATAACACACTAAGCGCATGTGCCGAACATAACACACTAAGTGCATGTGGCAAACATAACCCACTAAGCGCATGTGCCGAACATAACGCACTAAGTGCATGTGCTAACCATAACGCACTAAGCACATGTGCTGAACTTAACGCACTAAGCGTATATGGCAAACATAGTGCGCTAAGCGCATGTGCCGAACATAGTGCCAACTCATGTGCCAAACAGACTGGCTAAACGCGCAGCAATCATAGAAAAGCGACACACCGTTAACAAATGCCGGTTCAATGTTGTGTCATCATCGGTGACTCTGGCCCAACGTTAAGCCAACATTGTTTAAACATCTGTTGTTTTCCGGATGGTCTTTATTTTTTGTCTCCTGACGTTCACCCAATTCCGTTTCAATGTTGGGCCACCGTCTGCGACGTTGACCCAACATTAAACCAGCATTGGCGTGATGTATTTTGTTTGTTGCTGAGATCACGCTATATTAGCATTACAGGGAGTCAGTTGCTGGCCAACACAGCCCACCAGACGACTACAACACTAATTGTAATTGGATGTGCCACAGTCGATGGAAATTGCATGGCGGAAACCATTTTGTTTTTCTGACACTCGAGCCTTTTGCCCCCCCCCCCCCTCCCTTGTCGCCTCCCATCAAACACAGGGCATTCACCCGATGCTGTTTCAATGTTGGGCCATCGTCGAAGACGGTGGGCCAACATTGAAACAGCATTGAGTGAGTGCCCAGTATTAGCTGGGCTCACACTCCGCATCAAGCACCAGACTTTGAAACAATGTTGTTTTAATGCTGGTCCAGCGTCGCAGACGGTGGGCCAACATTGGGCCAACATTGTTTTATCGTATTGTGTTTCAGACTCGGCACTACGGATGACGAGCGGTATTTTCCAGAGGCTGAATGTTGATTTAGTGTTGGGCCAGCGTCGCAGACGGTGGGCCAACACTAAGCCAGCAATGGTACAGCGTCTGTGTCGATTATTGCTTCAGTTGGCAATTCCCTGACTAATATTTCGGGGAATTCTGCTATTTTGTCTCTCTGGGAATATCTAGATCGCTATTTGCCAGCCAGGGCTGCAGTGTTTATTATAAGTGACTTGTTACAAATACGACTCTATCGATCATCGTCTTTCTAGTAGTTCACCTCTATGAATCATTGCTTTTGTCAATTATTCCATTGATAGGTTTGTCAATTTTTTATTGCCTTTCTTTGTCAATTATTACCTGGCCAATTATTACCTGGCTCTGTCAATTATTGCCCGGCTCTGTCAATTATTGCCTGGCTCTGTCAATTATTGCCTGGATCTGTCAATTATTGCCTGGCTCTGCAAATTATTGCCTGGCTCTGTCATTTATTGCCTGGCTCTGCAAATTATTGCCTGGATCTGTCAATTATTGCCTGGATCTGTCAATTATTGCCTGGATCTGTCAATTATTGCCTGGATCTGTCAATTATTGCCTGGATCTGTCAATTATTGCCTGGCTCTGCCAATTATTGCCTGGATCTGTCAATTATTGCCTGGATCTGTCGATTATTGCCCTGGTCTGTCATTATCGTCTTGCTTGGTCAATTATTGCCTTGCTTTGTCAATTATATCGCCTAGCTCTGTCAATTATTGCCTTGATTGCTCTGTCGATTATCGCCTTGCTTTGTCAATTATTGCCTTGCTATGTCAATTATTGCCTTGCTGGCTCTTGTAAATTATTGCCTTATCAAATTTTACCTTGGTGATTATATTGATTATTGTCTTGGTGGCTCCTGTCAATTATCGCCTAGGTCTGTCAATTATTGCCTTGCTCTGTCAATTATTGCCTTGCATTGTCAATTATTGCCTTGCTTTGTCAATTATTTCCTAGCTGTTTCAATTATTGCCTTTCTGGCAATAAATTGCCTTACTGCCTTTGTCAGTTATTACCTTGTTGTTTCTGTCAATACTTGCCATGATGATTCTGCCAAATATTGCCTTGCTTTGTAAATTATTGCCTTGTTGGCGCTGTCAATTATTGTCTTGGTGATAATGTCAATTATTGCTTTGACGGATCTATCAATAATTTATTGCCTTGTTGGCTCTGTCAACTATCGCCTTGTTGTCAATTATTGCTATCATTGCCCCGCTGGGAGTACAATTCTGCCTGCTGTGTACAGGCCCGTGACCAGGAATGAATTTTGGAAGGGGTGGGGGGTCGAATTTTGGATTGCTGGAGTATTTTCGAAATAATTTAATTGGACCTGCTGTAAAATACTGCTTGAATTCGATACTTTGACGCTGAGCGAATGGGAAACGCAGGTTATGGGGGTCCTTGGGCATGCCCCCGATTTTTTTTTTATTGTTAGCTGCAAATCGGTGCAATATGGTGGATTCTGGAGGATATTGCTGGAGTAAATTTCCAGCTTTGTGGTCACAGGGGGGGGGTCGTGCGACCCCCACCAACCCCCCCCCCCCCAATGACGGCCCTCTGTGTACTAGCCTAGTACTACTAGGTTGTGATTGCACTGATTGTACTACGTCTGTGCGTACAGTGTACAGCTTGCCAATGCACACAGGGTGCAGTTAAAGGGACAGGCCCAGGCTAAAAGCAAAAAAAAATCGGTGATTTTATTTTGGCTTCTTAATATGACTATATGATGTAAACATCTCCATAGACTAGAACTGCAATTTTTTTTTTCTTTTTTGTGCTGCGCATTTATCAGTAAGGCTAGATATAGAGACGAAATTCTTGATTTCTTATTTTGGACAACCATGTCAAAAATAAGAAATAGGGGAATTCCATCTCTATATATAGCCTAACTCGTAAATGCGCAGCACAAAAATAAAAACACTTTTGCAGTTCTAGTCTATGGACATATTTACATCATATGGCCATATTAAGAAGACAAAATAAAATCACCGATTTTTTAATGATTTTATCTCGGGCCTGTCCCTTTCAACTGCGCACGTGGCTTCCCGCTGTGCACAGGATACATTCCTCAGTTCTATAGACAGGTTATAAAGACCAGCAGCATGAGGTTCGCGGCGCGGGATTCGGGGGCCCCTCACTCGTGCCTTCCACATAATTTGGTGCGAAGACGTAATTATGCCGGTGATGAAGATCAATGAAGTTATCCCGTCCTCTCCAGCCTGCTGCAGAAACAGCGGCACAATGATGTATAGATGCCGTGCCAGCGTCACGGACGCTGGCCCGGCATCTATACACAGTTGACCCAGTGCTGAGTGTACGAGTTATACTAAGCGGCTGTAACAGGTACTACAGGGGCGCATCAAGGATTCTAAAAAAGGAGGGGGTCAGATGTGAATTTGGTTGTCGTTGTACATTTTTTTTTAATTTAGCTTATTTGTGTTTGTTTATGTATGTGTATTATTGCCCATTTCAAATCCAAACAATTTAGCATTGTGTAAATTACTTCAATCTCCCCTCTTTTATCTGGTTTTCATACCCTAGCTCCTCAGCGGCCCGGCTCTCTGTTGACTGACGAACCGGCTTCGGCCTGGATTATGACACATGATAATGCTGAGGATGTGTGCGCATCTGAGCTCGGTCCGCTGAGGAATTAGGCGCTACATAAGTTTTATTGATTGATTGATTGATTGATTGATTGATTAATTGATTGATTGATTGATTGATTGGTTGATTGATTGATTGATTGATTGATTGATTGATTGATTGATTGATTGATTGATTGATTGATTGATTGATTGATTGATTGATTGGTTGATTGATTGATTGATTGGTTGATTGATTGATTGATTGATTGATTGATTGATTGATTGATTGATTGATTGATTGATTGGTTGATTGGTTGATTGGTTGATTGATTGATTGATTGATTGATTGATTGATTGATTGGTTGATTGATTGATTGATTGATTGATTGATTGATTGATTGATTGATTGATTGATTGATTTATAGTATCTAGAGGAAAAGGTGTCCATAACAGGTTTTACTTTCAGGTCGGAGATCGACTTGAGACGTCAGATTCTGACGTATAAAGTCGGTCCCCGCACTGAAAAGGTCAATATTATCACCTATAACTGTTCTAATTCTCTGATATTATGCATGAATTGGACTCCATGCGGGTCGCGTGTGTGCACATACAGGCTAAACCGGGCCAAGATCCAGGATATATTTATTTTGAAAAAAAACCGATATAGGTCGCCAGCAGCATTACGCTGCCTTCCAGATAAATAAGAACACATGCGTTCTGAGGCCGACGGCACTACCTCTCGGTCACAGAGGCTTCCAAGAATATTTAGTCTTTACGAGTCGGCGGGGAAGAAACATTATGGAGGGTACATAGCAAAAGTCACATTAAATCTGTCACTTTTGCGTTGCATGTTTTCGCTAATTTCTCAGGCAATTATCATCCATTGTCATGAAATTTGGCAAGCTTACGGCAACTACCATAAACGATTAATGAAAATTTTTTTTATGTATTTTAAAGGTTAGACCATCTGAAATGTAGTAAATTGGTAATAATGACGTTCCTCTATAACCCATTGATTTCATTCAGCTTCTATATATGTGCACAAAGGTGGCCTAAAACCCCATTCATTTCATTTTTTTTCATTCAGTTTTAATCCCGAAATTCCACTACATGTCAAATGGTCTTTTCAGGATAAGTTTTCAGGATAGTCGCCGGAATACTTGCAAAAATTCATGGAAATTCATAAAGAAATCAGCGAAAAACTGTCAGCGCTGGTGTAAGCTGACGGTAGCTATAGTATGAGGTGTTACACGGGTTCCCAGTCAGTCCGCGCGTCGTTTACGTTGTGCGCAGGTAATTATTACAGACCGAAATGAGCCAGGGACCAGTTTATGAGGATGAATGTGGTAGCGCTGGTCGACATGAGACGTTGATCCAATGCTGATTTAATGTTGGGTGTTTTTTTGCTGTGGCCTGCGTCCACTACTTGTCAATAGACGCTGTCGTCAGCAGCTCAGAAAACACAAACCCACATGTTGTATTAATGGCGGGTCAGTGTCACAGACGGTGGCCCAACATTAAAACAACATCGATGTCTGGTGTTGGTCAGCATCCCTCGGCTCAGTCACATCTCCACTGGTCAAATGCTGCTGCTGCTGCTGCTTCTGCTGCTGTTGTTTCTGCTGCTGCTTCTGCTGCTGTTGTTGCTGCTGCTGCTGTAACTGCTGCTTCTGCTGCTGCTGTTGCTGCTGTTGCTGCTGCTGATGCTGCTGCTGCTGTTGCTGCTGTTGTTGCTGCTGCTGCTGTAACTGCTGCTTCTGCTGCTGCTGTTGCTGCTGTTGCTGCTGCTGATGCTGCTGCTGCTGTTGCTGCTGTTGTTGCTGTAGATGCTGCTGCTGCTGCTGCTGCTGCTGCTGCTGCTGCTGCTGCTGTTGCTGCTGTTGCTGCTGTAGCCGCTTACACGGACTGACCAGTCTGTATTCTGACCCGCGCCTAAATCCTCGGTGTTCCGAGCTCAGAGGCGCTGATATTTTGGTAACAACAGCTCCTCAAAGCAAAATATTAAAAAATATTTAGTTTAATGAGCAATACATTCCCTAGGAGACAAAAGGTGCTATGTGCCACTCAGAGATGTCGTATGTGCCACTGGTACAAGTGATACATTCTATGACAAACAAAAGGTCGTATGGATCGGAACACTCTCATATTCAATAGTCGTGGACTTAACCTAAGTTTTAACATGTTTAAGACCCCGGGACCATTCCAAAATTTTTTTTTATCTTAATTCTCTCTCTTTTTCATCACAAAAGTTAGGATAAAATCTTAACTTTTCTAATGAAAATTAGAGAAAATTAAGAAAATTTTATGTTAATTTATCAAAATTCTTGAAGTTGTGTCTCGCTACCGCGACCCACAACTTCAAGAGGGTGAAAATTACTCATACTTGTTATGTCTACCCTCTGTACACAGAAGGGGAGACATATAAGTTTACTTCTCATCGCTCATTTTTATGTCACATCAGTTTTGTGTCTGTGCGTTCTGTTCCTTTGGTCTATCATGCAGGCGGTCAAACACGAGACGTTGACTCAATGTCGAGCTATTGTTGGCCCACTCTTTACAACGCTGAGCCAACATTAGCCCAGTATTGGGTTAACCTGTCGTGTTTGACGCCACGCTGAATGTGGGCCAGCGTCACAGACCGCGGGTCAACATTAACCCAGCTTTTGTTCAAAGCATCTGGGCGGGTATTACAGCCAGCATGAAGTAGGCCTACTGACTACGGTTTATCAGACATTAAGGTCGGTGTCGGCTTGCACTGCCTGACCCGCAGCCCAGCAAACACGAGGCGCTTAACCAGTGCTGGTTTTATGCTGGGCCAGCGACGCAGACGGTGGGCCAGAATTGGACCAGCATTGGGTCAACGTCTTGTGTTTGCTGGGAGTGCTGACAAGCCACATTTGTGTTTTGCATATCACCTGGTGTGAAGATATTGAAACTCTTGCCCAACTGATTCAGCCTAAAGACGATTTAGTTACTGTAGATCATCTTCTCGGCAGCAAGTCTTGACACAGCGAGGCATCAGGAGTAGCGAACCTTGCGGGGGAAGATGCTGTAGATATAAAAATGGCTTCCACCACATAAAAATACATAGTCTCTACCTGTCTACAGTCCAGAGGGGCTATTTAGTAACTTTAATTACAAAAACCATTGGCACAACATCTAATAGCTATCAACCTTTATGTTTACGCTGCTGGAAGGGAGACATATCCATTTTTTTTTACAAAAAAACTAGACTTTTCTAGTTTAATTTGAGACACAACACTTGCAAATCTTGATGTTTTGTTTCCAGTAACAATGATTTAACCGATAAAAACGACAATAGTCGAGCTTAGCCACCAATGGCTCAATGTCTCTGTTTATCTACAGATTGTTGGTTCAATGTTGGTCCATCATCTACGACGCTGACCTGACATTGAACCAACAATGGCTCAATGTCTGTGTTTACAAAGATTGTTGGTTCAATGTTGGTCCATCGTCTACGACACTGGCCCAGCATTGAACCAACAATGGCTGAATGTGTCTGTGTTTCCACAAATTGTTGGTTCAATGTTGGTCCATCGTCTACGACGCTGACCCAACATTGAACTAACAAGGGCTTAATGTCTCTGTTTATCTACAGGTTGTTGGTTCAATGTTGGTCCGCCCGGGGTTCAATTTCTTCAGTATCTCGTAGCGAAAAGCTACACAATTTTGGTCAATTGTTGATCAAACTTGCAATTGATTAGCAAAATATTTCATCTTTAATGACAGGAAAAACTCGAGGAATGTGGAACTTGGTTGCGAATCGACTCAATATTTTTGAAACAAATTGAACCCTGCCGCCGTCTACAACGCTGGCTCAGCATTGACCCACCAATGTCTGAATGTGTCTGTGTCTGCTGTTGAGGCTGTCAGTAGCAGGCAGCCTCCCAGCAAGACGCCCGCCTGGAATGCCCGCAGCTCACTTGTAATGCATGGCATCTCATGCAGTAATGCTTCTCATCAGGCACTGCGATTGTTCACATTAACCCTTTATCCCTTAAAGCGCTGAATATTTTTTAAATGAATCATGGAGACTAAAGGGTTTTATTCAATTTGAAATCATCATAAATGTCCTAGTTAGCTCTTTCTGATTCATTTAAATACCTATGTTATGGGTCTACGGCCATTAGAAATATTTTTACTCTTACGGTGCGGGGATCGACTTTAGTCGTCAGAATCTGACGTCTACAGACGTCAGATTCTGTCGACTGAAGTCGATCCCCGCACCGTAAGTGTTAAATCCCCACGTTCCATCAAAGCATCATATTGCATCTCAGAAGAATGACTTTATTTCCTACACCTAGCGTTTTAGAATTGAAAATTCCTTGGAACTGTTTTAACAATACCTTTTTTATCATTTGCCATGCACTTCAAGTCATTTTCATCCACTACAAGTCGAGAATTGCGACAGCAATTTACGGCTTGTAGTGGATGAAAATGACAATGGCAAATACAGGGTTGAAAGGGTTAACCATCTCAGCTCTGATATATTTTTTATATATAAACCATGGAGATCAAAGGGTGTTTTCAATTTGTAGTCATCATAAATGTCTTAGTCAGCTCTTTCCACTTCATTTGAATACCTATGTTACGGATATTACGGTCATTATAATTATTTTACTCTCTCAGCGCGGGGGACTTTTGACGTCAGATTCTGACGTTAAAAGTCCCCCGCGCTGAAAGGGCTAACGATTGCCTGGCGTGTGTTCCCAGCAAACACGAGCAGTTGAGCCAATGCTTGTTTGATGTTGGCCAGCTGCGCAGACGGTGGGCCATCATTAAACCAACATTGGACCAGCCTCCCGTGTCCGTTGTAGCCAGCGTGCTCCAGACAGTTATTTCATGAAAGTGGAACTGTTGTATTATTTTGTAATTAATGATCGGGGAGTGATCATTTTTCGGGCACGCTCTTGTTGTGATGTCCTGGTAAATTATTAAATGAATGAATTAATTAATGAATTGATAAAAGAATGAATAAATGATTGAATTGAACTAATGAACAAGATGAATGAATGAATGAATGATTGAATGAATGAATGAATGAATGAATGAATGAATGAATGAATGAATGAATGAATGAATGAATGAATGAATGAATGATCGAATGATTGAATGAATGAATGAATGAATGAATGAATGAATGAATGAATGAATGAATGAATGAATGAATAAATGAATGAATGAATGAATGAATGAATGAATGAATGAATGAATGAATGAATGAATAGTTGGATGGGTGAATGAGGGAATGTATTCATGAATGAAAGCATAAATAAATGAAATAATTGTATAAATGCGTTCAGGTTTGCACCTCACTATATTTCGTAAATTGAAAAAATCAAAGTGGGATTAGTATTATTTTAAAATTATAGTTTAAATGATTCATCGGTTGTGTTTTTTAGGCAGCCGTCAAACATGTTTACATTTTTTTATGGAAAATCGCGCGTTTGTTCATGTCCCACGCTACGTGTTTTTTTGGGGGATGGGTGTTCTGAATCGATACAAAATGCTATATACGTTTTTTTTTAATTGTGAGAATATTTGTGTCGGTTCTTCAGAGTCATATGTGACAGACAGCAATAGAAGGGGACCCAGCAAACACCAGATGTTGAACCAATGTTGGTTTGATGTTCGTCACAGACGGTAGACCAACATCAAACCAACATTGGTTCAATGTATCGTGTTTTCTGGGAAGGCTCGACCCAAGAATAGCCTGCAATTATGCTGACAGTGATGTGTCTCGTGCGAAGAATACATAATCATCCGACTGCTGCACCGTGGCTAAAACGTCCCGACATATGTGTACCGACTGATGTAATCCAAACGCCGTTCATATTACCCAGAAAGTGGGAAGTAATTGATTTTTACAATTCTGTATGTTCATAATTGCTCGGTTTGTTTCGTCATACGATGAAAAAGACATGAAAAACAGAAGCACCCAGATAACTATGTGGAAGAAAAAGCCATCAAATCAAGATATTTTGTCATTTTAGCACCCTACTATTTCACATCATTTTCATTCTCGTTGAGACCCCAATTGGTGCCATGAAATTCACCCCTAAGATTTCAAGGGAAAGTTTATTGTGATTTGTTAGGCCTGTGCCATTTTAAAGGGACTGGCTCAGGCTAAAATCAACTTTTTTTGTGCTGCGCACTTTTTGTGCTGCGCATTTACCAGTTATAGTCCGAGCTAGAGATGACCTAACCTTGTTTTGTGACATATACAATGTTTTTTTGACGTTTCTTATAGATTTGCTTGTGCTGAATTCAAAGCCGATGAGTGCCAAGCTCGGACTACTAGTCCAGATATAGAAACGAAATTCCCGTATTTCTCATTTTTGCCATGGATGTCCAAAATAGGAAACCAGGAATTTCGAATTTTAATGCTATGGATGTTGTATTCTAAATTACCCATGTGTTACACGGGTCCAACATATCAACCTTTACAAAGCTGAATTATTTTTGTATAAACCATCGAGAAGAAAGGGTTGTTTTCAATTTGAAATCATCATAAATGTCTTAGTTAGCTCTTTCTGCTCCAATTGAATACCAGTGCTAGGGGTCTACAGCCGTTAAATATATATTTTTTTAAGTGCGGGGACCATCTTTA